>JACEFZ010015803.1:0-132500 GCA_014155875.1 Cepaea nemoralis
TTAATTATATAAGGACATTTTAAAGTTTTTTAATAAATTAAAAGTTATATATATAAAAGGCCTAAGATGTTTAACTATACGTATATTTCCCTGTTCCCCATAGGAGAAATTGAGATATAGTAATTTAATTGACATATTATCGCTAGGTATATAATATTACTATTTTTCCCAGGTAGTCACCCTTGGAACAATATATGATGGTATTTATGTCCCCTTCATTCATTCAGTAGCATGTCCTTTGCAGAACTTCGCTCCCATAACAACCTTCCGGAAAACTTTTCGATCACAAGCAAGATGTCCCACGACCGATACATACACCCATCTGGAGATCATCCGCCACATCCTCCACCCATCTTCTCTTTGGCCTTCCTCTTCCTCTCTTCTCAGGCATGCACCCTCAATTATTGTTTCTCCAAACTTTCATGACGTTTCAAGTGACCAAAATATTTCAATTTTCTTTGTTTTATCTTTTATCGCCTTTATAGCCAACATTCTACAATACCCAGCTCTCGAAGTATGGATGCATTTGTTCTTTTCTTTATCCAAGATATTCTTAGAACTCGCCTATAAACATTTATGTTCAAAGGCATTTATGATCTGTTCAACTTGTTTAGTAATGTCCAGGTCCGCTGGAGGAACGCTGAAGAAGAAGAAGAAGAAGAAGAAGAAAGAAGAAGAAGAAGAAGAAGAAGAAGAAGAAGGAAGAAGAAGAAGAAGAAGAAGAACGAACGAACGAACGAACGAACGAACGAACGAACGAACGAACGAATGAACGAACGAACGAATGAACGAACGAACGAATGAACGAACGAACGAACGAACGAACAAACTTTATTTTCAAAGGGTTAAGAATTGGGCACGCAGGCCCGTCTAACATTCTGCCCTTCTATCACTCTCTTTCATACATTATTTCATTCACACATCATTCAAGGCTAACAGAGAACAGCAACAATATAAAAGATATGCATTATAAAGGCATGGGCAAAAATGCGAACATCAAAACTACACGACACAGTAATATTAGATAATGGTCTGACACTTGTTATTAGCCATGTGGAATATACTGGCCTACCAAAAGGGGACTGGCTGTTATACTAGGGTTTTGTTATTATTATTATCTCTATTATTAAGGGGGAAGGTAATCCGTACTGAGATAGTGTTCGAATAGTTTGCGATTATATGAATAGGGATTGGTGATGTCTTTGATTTCTTGAGGAAGATTGTTCCACAGCTGAGCTGCAGAGTACGTTAAGCTTGTTTTGTATAAGTCAATCCTAGGCTTCGGAATGTGTAATATATTTAAACGTTTACTGTGTCTAGCATTATATTTAAACAATGGCCAAAGGTAATTTGGGGCATTCCGATGCAGGATTTTGTGAATTAGTTTAGCTTTATTGAAAAGCAGGCGTTTGCGGAGTGGTAGTAACTGAAGGCGTTTATACAGGCTAGGATTGTCAGATAAATGTTTGCTATAAATTAGACTCATGGCCCGTTTCTGGAGTGAGTAAAGTCGCTTGGTGTTTGAATTAGAACAACCGTCCCAGATTGTAGAGCAGTAGTCAAAGTGTGTCTGTATATGAGAAGTATAGAATAGTTTCCTTGTGTCCTCATCAAGGAAGTTTTTAATTTGGCGAGTTGGTAGACTTTTTTCGCTGTTTGTTTAATGAGCGCTTGAACGTGGGAATTAAAGGTTAGGTTTCTATCAATGATTAGGCCTAATGTTTTGTGCTCAATTACACTTTCTACTGGCATGTTATCGATGTGAAGTTGAAGTGATGTGTGTGAGCTTAGAGTTTGAAGTCTTTGTCTGGTTGTTAATAACATTGATTTTGTTTTAGTGATGTTAATTTGCATACGGTTTGAATAGCTCCACCTAACTACATTATTTAATTCTTGTTGTAAAGACGACTCCAGTAAAATACAGTTTTCAGCGTTTGTGTACACTGTACAGTCGTCTGCAAATAGATCGCAGGACGACGAAAGATGCAAAGGTAGATCGTTAATATATATGGCAAATAATAGAGGGCCAAGAATAGAGCCTTGCGGTACTCCAATATTGAAGGTAGTGGTTTGAGACAGAGATTTATTATGTGATACTACTTGCTTTCTGTTTGATAGAAAAGATGATATTAGAGTGACTACATTAGGGCCAATTTTCATTGTCTCAAGTTTTTAATTAAAAATAACATGGTCTATCATATCAAATGCTTTCTTGAAATCAATAAACACAGTTCCACATAGACTGTTGTTGTTTATATTCTGGTGCCAATTTTCTATCATGTTTGTTAGGGCCGTATGGCAAGAATATTTTGGTCGAAATCCTGATTGGCTGTCAACAATAAGCTTGTTGCGAACTAAATACTGTAATGTTACTTTATGGATGTGTTTTTCTAGTGGCTTAGATAGTGATGATAGTAAGGAAATGGGTCTGTAATTGTTCGGGAGACCATTGTCCAATGAACCAGATTTAAGAAGAGGGTACACTTTAGCGATTTTGAGAGCTGATGGAAAGTGGCCTTTGGTGAGACACTGATTATATACATAGGTTAGTGATATACAGGATCACTGGCGCAGCACAACGGAGAATCCGGTTGCTGATTCCATCTAACCCAGATGAGGTTGTGTTTTTAGGTTACTGAGGTAAGTGAATACTTCAGTGATTGTCAGTTAGCGGTATGTCGGAAAGAATATCGCGAGAGCATCTATTCTCGCAAAACGATGACAATAAAAGATAAGTTGCAAGGATAATTAGGTATTGAAGCCTTCAACTGGTCTATGTCAGTTTGAAAAAAAAATTACTGAATTGGTCGCATGTAATATGATTTGATGGTAAAGAATTTCGGAAGTTATACTTGTTTGTCAAGGTGTTAATTGCCTTCCATATATCCTTACTATTTGTTTTATCCAGTTACAAAGTTCTTAAAGTAATTTTTCTTTTCCTGTCGTATGGTATATTGAACTTTGTTTCTAAGAGTACGGTATGCACTGAGATCCCGCTTTTTATGTGCTTTATCTCTGTCTCTCATAATTTCAAGTATTTCCTGGGTGATCCAAGGTGGCTTGACGTGGTGTTTTACTCGAACTTCCTTGACTGGCACATGTCTATCAAAAACATCAATAAAGGTTTTCATCCAGAATGCCAGAGCATCATCCGGGTCAGGAAGCTGATAAACATTGTCTAGAAGGTGAACTGAGCAAGTCCTGTAAAAATGCGTTTTGGTTGAAATTTTTTTAACTTCTATATTTTACACTTATGTGTTTATGTTTAGGAATTTTAATTCCTTTTTTAGACCATGTGCAGCATATTGGGTAGTGATCGCTCATTGTACAATTGGGTACGGTGCCTTCTATGATGCAAGTTACATAAATGTGATCTATGACTGTTGAAGATGACTTTGTTACTCTAGTAGCTTGTTGTACTATTTGTTGGAAATTGTATGATGCAATTATATTTCCCCATATTATGTTGGATTTGTAGGTGTCAATGTTAAAGTCTCCGAGTAGTATAATTTCCTTCCCGGAAGCGAAAACCACATCCATCATGGTAGTGAAGTTTTCGTACCAGACGTGTCCAGCACTGGGATTTCGATAGAGGTAGCCAATTATCAGGGGTGTGCGGTTTTGAAGTTTTAGCTCTAACCAAATACATTCTATTTCGCAAGTTTCAAAGTCTAGCCTACGGTGAGTATTTAGTAAATTAGAAACATAGGTTACTATGCCTGTCTCTTGTTTCCTACAGGGATCCCTTCTAAAAACTGTGTACCCTTTAATAGAGATGTCCTCATCTGAAATGTTATCATTAAGCCTACTTTCACTAAGGCCGAATAAATGAAAATTTTGATTAAGAATAGAAGATAACTCTGGTAGCTTGTTAAATAAGCTGCAAATGTTTCAGTGTCCAAGGCGTATTCCTGATTTATTGAGCCAGTGTTGCCACTTCTCAGACATTTCATCCATGAAGAAAGTGTAAATTAGTCAAAGTTAAGCAAAAATAGAAGATCATTTAAAAATCACAATTACATTAACTTACAAAATATCAGTAATACAAATCGATAAGTAAATGACAATATTATAACGATATAACTAATTAGACCAACGAATATAATGCAAACAAGGAACAAAACGAATTAAAGAACATACAATAAATAATTAACCTGAAAAAACTACTTCTCAAGCTAAGTAACCAACTGTTATCCAAAAGAATTAATAAATGACTATACAAGTCAATGTCTCTGTTTAAAACGGAGTATCCCACACGGGAATTAAAACGTTAAACAGTAAGCAATTAAAGTTCAAGGAGGAAGCTCTGTTGCTGGTATCAATGCATATAGGGTTCCGTTTTTAATATGTATCCTATCTCACAGTCCTGTATTGTAGAGACATCATAAGGGCTTGATTCAGTGCGGCAGGACTAAATTGCATTAAGTATAGAAGTTCTGGACTCCAATGATGCGGAACATGTTGGTGTCCGCTTGGTCGCTCATTACCGGCTTGAACTTGGTGATGCGGAACCTGTTGTTGCCCGCTTGTTCGCTCATTGCTAGCGTGAATTTGGTGATGCGGAACCTCTTGTTGTCTGCTATGGAGCCCATAGCTGTCTTGAGCTTGGTGTGCCAAGGTGGTATTACTACCGTGCGTGTGTACCGCTGCTTGCAACGAGGGTTCGTTGGAAGTGAGGTTAGGGAAATCTTCCTGGTAGTTATTTCCTTCACGTGTGAGGGTGGGGGTAGGAATGAGAGGTTGATTTATTCTTGGTAGCATGTGTGCACCTTGAATGGCAGGCGTTCGGGGGTCAGGTGTCAGAAGACGTTTATCTGGGGTGATGGGGGTATTTCAACTGGCTTCAGTAGTCAATGTTCGTCGTGTTTGTGTGTTGGTCATGTTTTGTGCCCTCTCCGGATATTTGATATTTTTAGCAAGGAAGCTATTACCTAATGTGGATGTACAATGGCGACAAGATGAAGCGTTACTTTTCGGAGGGACGCTATTTAGTGTTTTTCATTGGATTTCGTGTGATTTCCTTTGGATTCCCTGTGAATAGTGTTTCCCTGTGGATTATGTGATGTTATATTGTGTTCCTTTTATTGGAAGTTTTCAAAAGAAGCCACGGAAGGCAGGTGGTGGATGTAATTTTGAGGGCAGCCGACAGATATTTGTGGGTCATGGCCTCGAGTTACACGACGGCAGGCAGAGGAACTCGTCTTGAGTCAATGGCTGCGGTCTCCGACCAGTAAGGTCACTGCCATAGAGGAAAGCAACGGCAAACTACCTCTTTAAAAGTGCCTAGTATATCATGATTCGCTTAAAGACCGATCATCGCAAGACAAGGACAGAGACGTTAAAATTAGCAACTTGGAACGTTAGGACGTTAAACAACGACGGAAAATTAGAGAACATAAAACAAGAAATTGAAAGGGAAAAAATTAATATTTTAGGTATGTGCGAAACGAGATGGACAGGAGCAGGCATCAAGATAGAGGAAGATTTCAAGATTATTTATTCTGGAGGTGAAGATCGTCATAGGGGAGTGGCAATTATTCTGGACCGGAAAACATCAAAATCTATTCAAGGATATTGGGCCGTGTCGGACAGAGTTCTACTAGTTAAATTAAGTGGCAGACCTTTTAGCATAAATATTATTCAAGTATATGCCCCAACAGGAGAATCCAGTGAAGATAGTGTAGAAGAATTTTATAATGACATAGAGTCTGCCTTAAAGAAATGTAAAAATTCAGAAATAAACATCATAATAGGGGACTTCAATGCAAAAGTAGGAAATCAAGGAGATAGATACACAGTAGGAAACTATGGTTTAGGAGAGAGAAATGAAAGAGGATACAGACTCGTAGAGTGGGCAAAAGAACAGGAAATGATTGTAGGAAACACCTGGTTCAAACAACACCCTAGAAGATTATGGACATGGAGGAGTCCTGATAGCAGGATTAGAAACCAGATTGACTACATTCTGATTAGCAGAAGATTTAGAAACGCATTAACAATAGCAAAAACAGTTCCCAGTGCTGATTGTTATAGTGACCACAGATTACTCACAGGAACATTGAGGATAAAGTTGAAGAAAGTCAAGTATATAACAGGAAACACTAAATATGATTTGTGTACATTGAGTAATGACAAGGAAATACAAAACAAATTCAACATAGAAGTACAGAACAGATTTGAAATATTGTCTGATCTAGAGATCCTATTCCAGGATGTGGATGATCAATGGGAAACGTTGAAGAATTCAATCAATGTGGCTGCAGAAACAACTATTCCAAAATTAAAGAAGGTGGGTCGTAAGAAATGGATGACTGAAGAAATTTTACACCTCATGGAAACAAGAAGACTCAACAAAAATAATTCTGTCAAATATGAAGAAATTCACAGACAAGTCAGAACATTATGTAAGGAGGCAAAAGAAGCATGGCTTGAGGAACAGTGCTTAGAAATTGAAAGCCAACACAACAGTCAAAATACCAAATTAGTGCACAAAAGAATTCAGGAACTTACTAATAAAAGAACAAGTACATCAACAGGGTGTCTAAAAACTGAAGATGGCAAAATCATAATAGAAAATGACCAGATTCTACAGGTATGGACAGATTATGTGAAACACCTTTATGATGATAACAGAGACGAACAGTATGATATTAGATTTAATAATGAAGGACCGCCAATTTTGGAGATGGAGGTTCGAAATGTTCTTAAGCATATGAAAGCTGGCAAGGCCCCCGGTGCAGATAACATCACAACAGAAATGATTAAAGCATTAGAAGAATTTGGACTAGATCAAGTCACCAGACTGCTGAACACATTATATGATACTGGAGATATACCTCCTGAATTATGTAACTCTATATTTATTGCAATCCCAAAGAAATCAGGAACCTTGGAATGTGATCAACATAGAACAATTAGTATAATGAGTCACATCACAAAGATTTTGCTAAGAATTATCATGCAAAGAATGAGGAAGAAGATACAACCTGAAATAGGGGAAGAACAATGTGGGTTTGTAGAAGGAAAGGGTACAGTAAATGCTGTGTATATGCTGCGAACAGTTATTGAACGTGCTATAGAAGTAAACAAGGATATACATCTTTGCTTTATTGACTATACAAAGGCTTTTGATAGCGTTAGACATGTCAACATGGTGGATATGCTTGCAGATCTACAAATTGATGGGAAAGACATTAGACTTATAAAAAACATATATTGGAAACAACAAGCTGCAATAAGGATTGATAATGAAGTGGGACAGTATCAGCCAATTAAGAGAGGTGTTAGGCAGGGATGTGTGATGTCTCCAGATCTTTTTTCCCTGTACAGTGAAAATATTTTCAGAAATGTAGAGGATATAAATGGAATCAGCATTGGAGGACGAAACATCAATAACATTAGATATGCAGATGATACAGTATTAATTGCAGACAATGCGCAGGACCTGCAACAATTAGTAGATGCGGTTGTTGTACACAGTGAGCAACTGGGGTTAGAATTAAATTGTAAAAAGACTCAGGTTATGGTCGTCAGTAGGAAGGAAGAAGTGCCACAATGTAATATACAAGTAAATGGAAATATTCTTCAACAAGTGAATCGGTACAATTATCTTGGAACAGTTATAACATCTGATGGGAGATGCCTTGAAGAGATTAGAACAAGAATCGCCATGGCGAAAGTAGCCTTTAGCAAGATGAAAAACATTCTGACCAATAAAAAGATGTCAATTGAAACGAGAAAAAGAGTGTTGAGGGGATACATAGAGCCTGTTCTTTTGTATGGATGTGAAACTTGGACAATGAGCAGTCAAGCTGAAAAGCATCTGATGGCTGCAGAAATGTGGTTTCTGAGGAAAATGCAAAGAATACCATGGACAGACAGAAAAACCAATGACTAAGTACTACAGGAAATGAACATCGTAAACTGATTAGAGAAATTAGACGTAGACAGTCAAAATTTTTTGGACATGTTATGAGAAGAAATGGGTTGGAGAACTTAGTGACAACTGGCAAGATCGAGGGGAACAGACCAAGAGGAAGACCGAGAGGAAAATACCTGGATGGCTTGGCCACATGGCATGGACGAGACAGGAACACTGAGCTGATCCACGACACTGGTGATCGAGTGAAATGGCGAGTCATGACCGCCCACGCTTTCCGGCATGGCACATGATTGATTGATGTGTGGATCTGGTCACTGTACAGTCGTTTCTTTGGCGCGCCTCTTTGAGATGTAAAAAATGGTGTGTTGTTGATAAAGTGTACATTATACTGAGTACAGAATTTCTCTAGGGTGTTGTTGTTTATGTCGGCTAGTCGACGTTCGGGGCCATAACATGGTGGTATGATGGAAGAGAAAAACACTTTAGAATTTGGAAAATTATGGCGTAATAAGTCTAGTAGTTTTTGTAACTGAGAAATGGTGATATTTTGGTTTCTCATAGTGTCATTAATTCCTATATGTATTGTAATCCTCTTCACGCTTTTGTTGATTTCCATTCTACGTATACTGTTTGTTAGACTGTCTAACCCTGCACCTGGAAGTGCAATTGTTGTAGCTATATCGGCGTGTGATGAGGTCATACGATCACTGTATATGCCTTTCATCAAGGAGTCGCCAATTATCAAGTGGGTGCAGTCAGTTGGTAGTCTCTGTATGTACTGTCTTCTGGTACGTCTTGCACGTTGTTTCTGCCATTGATAATTATCCGGCTGTAGACTGCCTTCTTGCAGGTTACCAGCCGTTTCTTGAATAGGAGGGTTGTCTGTCAGCAATGTCTCGTCGTACTGACTGTAGTTTACCAATTGCTCTTTTGGTAGTTCAAGTCGATTGCTGACTTTTACTTCTATGGGAAATGTCGAGTCCTGTTCAATGGCTTTGTCTGTTTGTTGATATGTATTCGTTGGCTGTATAGTTGGCGCTCCTATGGATGGTTGTGTTGTTTCGAAGCTGTTAGTCTGTGCTGCCTGATCAATAGTGTGTTTCAGAATATCATTTTCCTCTCTCAGGAGAGCGACCTTTGACTTGAGGTTGATATAGTCATTAGTGATCCTGGCGATCTTGTCTGTGTTGTCAGAGGCGCGTCTAGAAGTATCTTCAAACTTGCCTCTAACCTGTCAATGTGCTGCTGACAACCACATGAGTGTTGATTTGTAGCTGGGCTTTCATCTAGTACAGATGGTGCAACCTCAATTTGGTTTGAATTGTTTTCATTTGGTTGTATACTGTCCACTAGGCGCCTCATCGGGTATTCAATGGCTAGCAACACTGGTTGGTTAGAAGAAGCTGCGTTCGAGCTGCTGCTGTGTTGAGTCGTGGCATGTTGGAGTATGTTGTTACTATCGCCTGATTCTGTAACGACTGCCGCTGCAGGCTGTGTTGATTTTATGGTTCTGTCTGA
Organism: Cepaea nemoralis; assembly: GCA_014155875.1. Lineage (NCBI taxonomy): Eukaryota > Metazoa > Mollusca > Gastropoda > Stylommatophora > Helicidae > Cepaea > Cepaea nemoralis. Next base: position 9,401 of record JACEFZ010015803.1, read on the forward strand.
CAATAGCGTGACCGCTGTAGGCTGTGTTGGTTTTATGGCAGACACTAGCGTGCTGAAATCGGCAGGTGTGTTTAGCGAGTCACTTGAAGAAGAAGAAGAAGAAGAAGAAGAAGAAGAAGAAGAAGAAGAAGAAGAAGAAGAAGAAGAAGAAGAAGAAGAAGAAGAAGAAGAAGAAGAAGAAGAAGAAGAAGAAGAAAGAAGAAAGAAGAAAGAAGAAGAAGAAGAAGAAGAAGAAGAAGAAGAAGAAGAAGAAGAAGAAGAAGAAGAAGAAGAAGAAGAAGAAGAAGAAGATGAAGAAGAAGAAGAAGAAGAAGAAGAAGGTATAAGGTCGTTGCATGAACAGTCAAAGCATTTGAGGTGAAAGTAAATATCTGATCAACAAGAAATGACGATAGTAACGCCATTTGTGTGTGTGTGTGTGTGTGTGTGTGTGTGGGGTTGCGTGTGTGTGGGGTTGTGTGTGTGTGGTTGTGTGTGTATGGTTGTGTCTGTAGGGTTGTGTGTGTGTGGGGGGGGGGGGGGGGTTGTGTGTGTGGTTGTGCGTGTGGTTGTGTGTGTGGTTGTGTGTGTGGTTGTGTGGTTGTGTGGTTTGGAAAAACAGATAAACCATCATTGTCTGGAGAGAATGGTGCTGCAGGGAGTGACCAGGGAAGAGCTTTCGGGGGAGCTACGTGGTGTACGCCTCGAGTGCTGGAGGTCCCGGGTTCAAGCCCCGGTGATGCCGGGATTTTTTCACGTATACTTCTAGTAATAAATTTCCCCTGGTCTCTGGATAGTGAGATCGGACGCCCGTGTGTATTGTTGCGAACTTAAAAAATCCCTTGGCAGTTGGAAATCGAAAATGAGTAGCCTAACGGCGCTGCCCGGGCAAAATTTCGAGTTAAAAATCTACCCAAAGTATTTTCAGGATCCTCGCCGGTGCTACGGGGTTCTTGCACTGAGCTGAGTTTCTCTAGACTCAGATTTGAGTTAGGAGGATGTCGTAATAAGTGTCGTCCCTGGGGTGAGGGGAATCAACACCCACATTCTTTTAACCCTCATTATCTTGAGGATCTTCTGGATTTCTGTCCACAACACCCCATCAGTCTTTGGATCTCTCTCTCTCTCTCTCTCTCTCTCTCTCTCTCTCTCTCTCTCTCTCTCTCTCTCTCTCTCTCTCTCTCTCTCTCTCTCTCTCTCTCTCTCTCTCTCTCTCTCTCTGGACCATCCCCCCACTCATTCTTTTCTAAAACATACTACACAACTCTAGCTTCTAACAAAATGACAAATTAATTTAATAAAGAAAAGTGTCAGGTATGTGCAAAGTGTATGTGTAGAATGTCTGTCGTATATTCTAGTGTGTATGCAGAATCAGCCCGAACAGCTCAGGAGCAAAGCCTGCTTCATCACAGTACTGGTCACATAACAGCACCATAGATCAAGTACAGAAGACCTCACCAAACGATGCGTCTCTCCGGCCAAGTGTCGACTTTCTCCAATAGCTCTTGGATAGTCCGGATGCCTGGTCACCAATAGTGGATCTAGTCCAATACTGACCATGAATCTGACACACACAGTGTAACTAATATGTCACTAAAAGTTCTGTGATCTGATAACCCTTGTACAGTGAAATAGTGTTTACTGTCACTTTGAAACTAAATGTTAGTAGTTAATTTCTCATAGGAATTCACCAATTGGAAAACACAATGTTAATTGGTAATGTCTCACAAGAATTCCCCATTTGGAAAAAACACAATGTTAATTTTCAAGTTCTCTATATGACTACTATTGTTCCTGTTACTTGTGGTATTGTAAGTATCTTCACTCTACTATGATGAAAACTACCACTGAGGAATCACTCTTATATGATCATCTGTTCCTGCTCAGCATAGGCCAGGTTCTTGCAGACCCTCTGGGTTATGGACCCAGTGCAAAAGCCCCTGAGTAAAAACTTCCTTCAATGATCGAGCCATATTCTTCTTCTATGACTTTTCTGCTAGCTTTTTTGTAAAACATAGTGGAACCTGTTGAAGAGAGAACACACCTGGTGAGAGCAACCCGATTCCAACCTTTATTAGGTGAGTGTAAGCCGACGGCTGCACTCAGATATATAACAGAGAACTAAACTCTGTCATAAGGCAGAGGAGCTCATCACATCAGTCTGGAAAGACAAGGAAAGACCAAAGGAAAAGTGCAGAAACCCAGTAGATACCCCACTGGAAGGTCCTACCTTTGACATTTCCTTTATTCCCCCCCCCCCAACCATCCTAAATCTCCCTAAATATCATCCCACTACATTATTCTTAATTCACTGAGTTAATTGATATCTCACACTAGCTAGTTTAAGCAACGCGATAGCCTACTGTTGCCGACGCTCCTATAATACGTTCTCCTAATGCACATTACCACTCTAGTCTCCTAAGAATCATCTAAGTTGGGTCTATTTAATTAAATACCATATATTTATTCCTGTTTGAAATCGAGGCTACAAAATCACACGATGGATAAATGTCCGCCGATGGAAATCAACATAAGACACTGTAGTCTCTCTCCCTAATCTTCTTCTTCTTCTGCGTTCATCCGAAGTTGTTTTTTTTTTTCGGATGTGATTGCGTTGTGCCTGTTTACAGCAGAGCTGCGTTCTTGTGCCGTTAGGCCGACACATCCGACTTCTGCAGGCATTTGTTGATCGGGTTAACTTTCCCGGGGTCTCCCTAATCAAACCAGGAACATCACACACGTCTTTGTTGTCTCACAACATTTGGTGGACTCCCGCCAAAGTTGTTTACCCTGACTGTTTTAATACTGAGTCTGAATGACGTCACAAATCTGACTAGACACTAGGTGTCGACAAACTATTTTTCCTCTCCTTTTTCGACTCGATGTAAACAACCCGCCGGCTGTCCCGCTTTCATCTGGGGAATTGTCCCGGTATTCCAAAAAGTCTTGCCGGCCTATGATCTGGAGAATCTTTTCCATACAACAAAAGATCTTGCCGACTTTCACCAGGACAGTCTGTCTCCAACTTCAAAGGATGGCTGCCGCCTGTAGACGAATGCCGCGACAGTCTTTCATCGATCGACAACTCCAATAATTTCCGCGACAGAGGAATACGGAGCACTTATGGGTTGCACCCGTGAGCCGTGATGTTGATCCATCGACTGTACTAAACTAAACTAAACTAGACCAGGGGATCTGGCCGACAGATCTTCAATGGTTGTTGCAGATTAGGACTGGGCGCGTATGGGAATGTCTCGAGTGTTGTGTTGTTGATCTTGACGTGATTTCACTATCTCTGGATCCGAGTCTACACAGATGGGTCACCACAAATTGCTGTTCGAAATGGAGGAGCGGGAGTGTACATAGAATACCCAAATAATACTAGGACACGGCCAGAGTTCCAACAGGAAAGTACTACCATAACTATGATGCTAAAATTGATTCAATCAAGACAGCAACAGAGAAATTACAAAATACCAGCCGTGGTACACAACCTGTGGTGATATTGACAGATGCAAAATCAGTAATAGAGGCGCTCCTATCTTGGAAATTGCCAGTACTAAGGACACTACTTTCTGAACTTAGCAGTCAGCATAAGGTCACCATACAGTGGATACCATCCCACTGTGCAGTACCCGGAAACGACAGAGCTGATCAATTGGCTAAAGAAGTAGCCAAAGAAGAACAGCCTGATGTGCCCGTTAAATACCACCAAAAGAAAAGAATGATCAAATCAGTCATAAAACCACCAAAACCTGCTCAAGATGACTACCACGTTATGGACAGACCAGAACAAGTCATTATTCTGCGCCTCAGAACAGGACACAATAGATTACGCAACCACATGTATACAAAATTCAAGATTGGTGAAACAGCCATGTGCATATGTGGATTGACCTCGCAGACAGCAGAGTACATACTCCAAGACTGCCCAAAATATAACATATCTAGGCAAACCTTCTGGCCTAGAGAGACGACAGTGGAAGATAAACTCTATGGACCACTGTGTGAACTGAAAAAGACAGTTCAATTCATTCAAGAGACAACATTGCAGATATAGACATATTTCAAGCGAACGAAAGAAGAAGAAATACAAGTGACAACATTGCAGTTATAGACATATTTCAGGCGAACGAAAGAAGAAGAACTACTGACATCATCATCATCTTATATTACGTCTTTCGCAGAACGCCCGTCTCATCGCGGACAGCCGAAGAGGCTGTGTGTGGCGCATTGTTATGCCTTAGGTGTCTTTAATCTCCTGTGTCCGCCTTCGCGTTGGTCAATCCTGAATCTTCCTCCTGTTCTTATTACACTACTTTGACGATTAGTATCTGCCAAAGTATTTCAGTCTCTCTGACATGATGCTCCGACACGAAGCTGAGACATCATGCCGGGATATGATGCTGACACATGATGCTGAGACATGATGCTGAGACACAATCTTTACAGACAATAGTTTGTTACATTGTGCTTCATAAAAGGCATAATAACATCTCCACGGCACAAAACCTCGGCTAAATTGTAGAGACCATGTGTTGCCCATGCAGAACGATCCCTCTCTCGGACTGTCTAGTTTACTCCAGAGGAAAGTTAACACCAATACGTCTGGAACTAGACAAGCCGGATCAGCAAAGCAATGCTCTAACTGTCAGCCTGTAGGAGCTTCGATTTTAACCCAATTGCCGACCAATATGTAAGGCCTGTTCTCCCCTGCCATGACATTTAGTCTTTAGATTGCACCAGGATAAGTCAGATACACGTAGCGTCTTGTAATATAGTTTTTACTTTTTTTTTAGTAATCATTATTTTATTTAGATTATCGTTTTATTAATTTTCATATTTTTATTATCTCTTTTCTAATATCAAGTATGGGGTTTATGTATGGTATGCGTATGTGTTTGTGCTTGTTGATTCTCTGCGGGATCTTGATTCATTGCCAAACAAAAAGTAAGTTTGGACGACACATGGTGCACAATCAAATGAACAAGTATTATAGTGCCGATTGCCATTCACTGGGCATTGAAATTACGGAAGATACCACGAAACAAAGCAAATAACACGATGACCAAATTATGACAATATGTCGTCCTTCTGCCCAAATGAAAGGTCACATTTGGCGACATATTATCCTTCGGCACTGCATTAGTTAATGTACATTTTTGTTTCACTCTATAGTGTCCCAGTCTGCTACATTCAAACCATCCTGAAACAAAATCAGCTAAAACTCAAACCTATATTCTATATATATATTTATTTTATAGCTGTCGGTATTATTTTATTACACCCAAGTTTACCGACGTACACCGGAAATAGTTTCCATTTAAAATTTAATACGACCGTCTTCCGGGTAAAATGACGTTGCAACTGGTAACATCATCTCCATTTTCAGTGATGCTTCCTACGCAGATTGTCCCGTGACCACACCCACAATCTCCTTCCGGCTTCTCCCCAAACACACACGGCTGGCCAGCCGTTTTGTACTTTCTGCATTCACCTCTGTAACCCTCGGTGGCACTGGAAGAAAAAGGAAAAGGAACAATTAAATTAACATAGAGCAGAATACATTAGAAAACTAGAATAATTCGTTCATAAAAAAATAAGAAAAACAGTTGCATGTCGTTTCCTATCAACCCTAATTCGTTTGTTTTTCAAAGCATTTTTAGTTCAGTAGTTTGCCATTGCTTACAGAAGGAGACGTCTACGTTCAAGTCTAACTGACTATTTTAGGGATGATCCCGCTACCCTACTGTCAGCGCATCGGAAGTTGAAGAGATAGAGCGCTCTTATCATGGCGGTCATGTCGACTGCTTTCTTCCTTTCATAAATGTTAGAAAATCTAAAATATTCACATACATATTAGAAAATCTAAAATATTCACATAAATGTTAGGAAATCTAAGATATTAACAGAAATATTAGAATATCTAACATATTCACATAAATGTTAGAACATCTAAAATATTCACGTAAATGTTAGAAAATCTACAGTATTCACATAACTGTTAGAAAATCTAGAATATTCACATACATATTAGAAAATCTACAATATTAACCTTAATAACATAAATGTTAGAAAATCTTACATAGGCCTACTAACATAAATGTTAGAGGATCTAAAATATTCACATAAATGTTAGAAAATGTAAAATATTCACATAAATGTTAGAAAATCTAAAATATTCACATAAATGTTAGAAAATCTAAAATATTCACATAAATGTTAGAAAATCTAAAAATATTCATATAAATGTTAAAAAATATAAATTATTCACATAAATGTTAGAAAATCTAAAATATTCAATAAATGTTAGAAAATCTAACATATTCACATAAATGTTAGAAAATCTAAAATATTCACATAAATGTTAGAAAATCTAAAATATTCACATAAATGTTAGAAAATCTAAAATATTCACATAAATGTTAGAAAATCTAAAATATTCACATAAATGTTAGAAAATCTAAAATTTTCACATAAATGTAAGAAAATCTAAAACATTCACATAAATGTAAGAAAATCTAAAACATTCACATAAATGTTAGAAAATCTAAAACATTCACATAAATGTTAGAAAATCTAAAACATTCACATAAATGTTAGAAAATCTAAATTATTCACATAAATGTTAGAAAATCTAAAATATTCACATAAATGTTAGAAAATTTAAAATATTCAATAAATGTTAGAAAATCTAAAATATTCACATAAATGTTAGAAAATCTAAAATATTCACATAAATGTTAGGAAATCTAAGATATTAACAGAAATATTAGAATATCTAACATATTCACATAAATGTTAGAACATCTAAAATATTCACGTAAATGTTAGAAAATCTACAGTATTCACATAACTGTTAGAAAATCTAGAATATTCACATACATATTAGAAAATCTACAATATTAACCTAAATAACATAAATGTTAGAAAATCTTACATAGGCCTACTAACATAAATGTTAGAAGATCTAAAATATTCACATAAATGTTAGAAAATGTAAAATATTCACATAAATGTTAGAAAATCTAAAATATTCACATAAATGTTAGAAAATCTAAAATATTCACATAAATGTTAGAAAATCTAAAATATTCATATAAATGTTAAAAAATATAAATTATTCACATAAATGTTAGAAAATCTAAAATATTCAATAAATGTTAGAAAATCTAACATATTCACATAAATGTTAGAAAATCTAAAATATTCACATAAATGTTAGAAAATCTAAAATATTCACATAAATGTTAGAAAATCTAAAATATTCACATAAATGTTAGAAAATCTAAAATATTCACATAAATGTTAGAAAATCTAAAATTTTCACATAAATGTAAGAAAATCTAAAACATTCACATAAATGTAAGAAAATCTAAAACATTCACATAAATGTTAGAAATCTAAAACATTCACATAAATGTTAGAAAATCTAAAACATTCACATAAATGTTAGAAAATCTAAATTATTCACATAAATGTTAGAAAATCTAAAATATTCACATAAATGTTAGAAAATTTAAAATATTCAATAAATGTTAGAAAATCTAAAATATTCACATAAATGTTAGAAAATCTAACATGTTAACATAAAATCATGCCCCGATATGGTGCACTTCCACCATATTTTGTAGTCCTGAATGCACAGAGGAATAGACAGTCTTTCCCTCACTTAGCGGACGAGGAGAGCAGGCGATGAATCCTTATCCGACCTGCTCGTGACATTATCAGCATAGCCTGTTATACTATAACGCGCCCGCTCTTCCCTATTTAGTCACATTGTAATTATAATTTGTTATAATTAAATTGATATACATGTAATGTTTTCCGACTTTCGGTCCGATATGGCTGAAAAGTTGGCGATCCTTTAAGGCCTTGGGTTATTTTTACTTGTGGCTACTGTTAGCTTCTCATTTTCCTCAATTTCGATTTATAGTACATGGTTTAATCTATCAGCTACGACTCTAGTCCGACTTTGTGAAGGCACATGAAGGGTGTAGCATAGGTGGGAGCGCAAGCACAATTGAAATACCACTACTGTTATCGGTTTTTTACTTATTCAGTCAGTCTTGGAGATTTGTCCGCAACAGATGAGCAATATCTCCGGCGGGCCTTTTCTCGTTGGTCGCGAGATCCGCACAGTGGTAGGCAGGTAGATTTGCTCGCAGCAGACGAGCAATATCTCCGCGGGCCTACTCTTGTTGGTCGCAGGAGCCGCACGAGTCAGGCGGGGAGTCTGACGGTAGTACACGCTTACAGGGTCCAGACACTTGCGTTTGACAGGTGTACGCGCCCAGTGGTCCGGGCGCGTATACGACCCTTACCTGCGGGATTTGGCTGAACGCCTCTAAGTCAAATCCCAAGGGTTTAGGGTCTGGCCATCGCTCGTCTCCTGCTCGTGGAGGCGAGGTCTCGGAGGTTTGACGCTGAGCCACCAGCGTCTGCAGCCTACCTTGTTCCAGACGTATTGGTTAGCCATTCCTCTGGATCAAACAAGGCAAGGCCGAGAGATGGAACATGTCGTTTGGGCACCACATGTTCTCTGAAGCTCTGCCCAGGCATTGTGATGGAATTTTGGCCAAATTCCAACTCACATACTTTGGTCTGTCAAGACTGTAAGGTGCCACTCACTGAGCTGAGTGCTTGGGGGAGACACTGTGAGCTGTGGATTTCATGTGGAATGCTTCTCTATCTGTCCGTGGTGGTTTTTGTTTTGAATTGCACGTTCAGAAAACTGGCGGGTGGCCGGTTGCTTAACTAAGTGGTTTGACTTATGCAGTAATGCTTGCACAACTGCTGATTTTACTAGTTTCTGCAGCGTTCATCGGCGATGAACTGTAATGCTATTGGCGGAATGTTAGGTTCGCATTCTGGCAGCGACCTTTTGACAGCAAGCGTGTACGTGCTGTTGGTTTTGTCGGGACTGCTGTTTGCTCCACTTTTCACGTGGGACAGTGAGGAGTATTGTGTGTGATATTCGCTGGTACAGGAATGCGGCATTGTGGGCGATCCCTTGCAGTGAAGTTTGAACCTCGACTAACGACTAACATATCATGTTTAAAATAAGTATTCCATATCATTATTTTAGCCATTTAAAACCAATGCGATTTACAACCTGTACGATCTTGTTAACGAAAGATTGTTTTGATTGACTGAAAAGGAGCAGAAACATTCCCCGAATCATCGTATATATAAACATTTTATGTTGATTATTCTGTTTGTGACATATTAGATAAATATATGGGTACATTTACATTGGCATATAATGGTGAAAGGATTAATAGACAGATATGATGAGAAAGTTAGACAGGGAAACAGACAACAGAACAGGCAGACAGAGAGACAGACATACAGAGAGAAAGGCAGACAAAAAAATAGAAAGACATTCAGATTTATTGACAGACAGGCACAAAGACCGATACCTTTTCAGTGCAGCACAGCATTCATTTGGGTGGCAGTCCGCGTGTTGATCATTACAAGGAATCACCGCGAGCGTTAACGTTAAAATTCCACAACAAATTAACATCAGACACAGGTGAAATAAGAGCGCCATACTCTGCGCAGGAATCTAGTCTTCAGTTGTACTTGTAAACAACACCAAACGTGTGTAGTTTTTATCGCAGGGTTCTAGTCTTCAGTTTTACTTGTAGGCAACAACAGATGTGTAGGTTTTATAGTAGAATCTAGCAGGCAATGCTAGGCAGCAGTTGAACTGGTTAATTGATAAGTTATAGATAGTGAGGTACAGTGAACCTAGACAGATTGCTTTCAATGATCACGTGAACAGAATGAATGATTGCACATCGGATGTATCTTCTTCTTTTTCTTTCTTTCGCTTGAAATGTGTCTAAAACTGTAATGTTGTCTCTTTTATGAATTCCACTGTCGTTTTTAGTTCACTCACTGAACTAGATAATTGACATGACAAAGATGGTGAGGTATTGTGGTCCTATGCTCTGTTTATAAACTTTGCTAAGTATTTTACTGTTCTTCTTTCGTTCGCTTAAAATATGTCTATAACTGCAATGCTGTCTCTTGTATGAATTGAACTGTCTTTTTCAGTTCACACAGCGGTCCATAGAGTTTATCTTCCACTGTCGTCTCTCTAGGCCAGAAGGTTTGCCTAGATATGTTATATTTTGGGCAGTCTTGGAGTATGTGCTCTGCTGTCTGCGACGCCAATCCACATGTGCACATGGCTGTTTCACCAATCTTGAATTTTGTATACATGTGGTTGCGTAATCTATTGTGCCCTGTTCTGAGGCGCAGAATAATGACTTGTTCTGGTCTGTCCATAACGTGGTAGTCATCTTGAGCAGATTTTGGTGGCTTTCTGACTGATTTGATCATTCTTTTCTTTTGGTGGTATGTAACGGGCACATCAGGCTGTTCTTCTTTGGCTCCTTCCTTAGCCAACTGATCAGCTCTGTCGTTTCCGGGTACTCCACAGTGGGATGGTATCCACTGTATGGTGACCTTATGCTGACTGCTAAGTTCAGAAAGTATGTCCTTAGTACTGGCAATTTCCCAGACAGGAGCGCCTCGAGTACTGATTTTGCATCTGTCAATAGCACCACAGGTTGTGTACCATTGCTGGTATTTAGTAATTTCTCTGTTGCTATCTTGATTACCTCAATTTCAGCATCGTAGTTATGGCAGTACTTTCCTGTCGGTACTCTAGCTGTGTCCCTGGTATTATTTGGGTATTCTATGTACACTCCCGCTCCTCCATTTCGAACAGCATTTTGTGCTGACCCATCTGTGTACACTCGGATCCAGAGGTCCTGTGGGTATTCTTCATCAAGGAAGCTGAGAGTGGCTGTTCTGCGCTGCACACTGTTCTGTTCTGCACACTGTTCTGTTCTTCCTTGTCAAATATTCCTCTCACTTTTGTCTGGATTTGTAATGATAGTCTATGCTCATCTTTCCATGGAGTTCGCTCTGGAATAGTTGTTAGGGGGATACCAACTGTCGGCAGATCGGTGGTTTCTCTGCAGAGTCGTTTGGCCTGGTGGATAAAACTACTTCTTTTCAACCGCCCCATAGCTAGGTTTTCAAATCTGTTCTTCATAGGGTGGCCTGGCAAGCTGAGGAACTTTTCTGCTTGTATTAGCGTTTTCGTATCTCTGTGCTCACTCAGTGCTTGTGTCCTCTGTGAGGTTTTTTTGTGGGTTTATAGAGAATTACAGAAGTTCCAATGAGTGAAGTTCTATAAAGTATATCTCTCTATAAAAGATACAGGTTAGTAACAGCAAGTGTTGTCTAGAGGTATTGATATTTATTTTTTATTCTCGCATAACCCTTGTAGAGAAACCATTCAGAATTTTGGCTCATCGAGTACCCCCACTGTGAGAAATTAGACCTAAGTTAAGTTCTACACAGAATTATTTATAGTTGATTTCTCTTCTAGGCCATATTTAGAGATCTTGGCAGTTAGCCACAGTAACCAATGAAAGCAGTTCTCTCATCTTCCAGCTGACTGTGCTCTGATCGCCAACCTCATTCTGATCCCTAATTATTTCAAGTGACACAAGACACTTGGACAAATGATCACATTGACAATTGTACTTCTTCTTCTTCGTTCATCCGGAGTTTTTTTTTCGGATGTGATTGCGTTGTGCCTGTTTACAGCAGAGCTGCGTTCTTGCGCCGTTAGGCCGACACATCCGACTTCTGCGGGCATTTGTTGACCGGGTTAACCTTCCCGGGGGTTTCTTAGGACGTTTGACTCTCACTGTTGTGGTGTTATCTCCCATCCTAGCTGGCCCATATAGAACAGCCAAAGACATCCTGGTCAGCCCTCAAGGGAAGGCAGGGGCAGACCATGGGCATTCCCCGCCATCCAAGGAGGCTTCCATACTTGCAGAGCCAACACACAGCGCTCTGGTACTGGGCTCACCCAAGGAATCGTCACGTCCTGCACATGGCTGCTTAGCCTCACTTCCGTATATTGGGCCATTCCGTTCACCATAGGCTGTTCTTCCGGAAACCAGAAGAATGCAGTGTGCAGATGACATCCACACAGTGAGCTTTCGATTCGGACTTTCCGCACAATGGATTTGCTATCCGAGCAATATTCCATTTCGTGCCACTAGGACACTTTTTCCACCTTTTTTGAAAGCCCACACAGTGAGCTTTTGATTCGGACATTCCACATAATGGATTTGCTATCCAAGCAATATTCCATTTCATGCCACTAGGACACTTTTCCACCTTTTATGAAGCTCACACAGTGAGCTTTTGATTCGGACTTTCCACGTAATGGATTTGCTATCCGAGCAATATTCCATTTCATGCCTCTGGGAGGCTTTTGTAACCGACATACCTGTGGTATGAAGTGTGGCAGTCTGAATACTTCTTCATACACCTTTAAATGTCAACCTGTATGTAGTTAAAGTAAGCTGCGGTCAACTTGAGCTTGTTGATATCTCCATAGAGCTTGTCCTCAAATGAAGCAGGTGTGGGCCAAAATATCTTTCTCTGTTCTGCATATATTGGGCAATCCTGAAGCAAATGTTTTGCTGTCATTTTACCAGTTCCACAATTACATTCATCGGTATCTCCTATCTTTAGTTTATTGAACAAGTGGTATTTCAGCCTGTTATGTCCTGTGCGGAGTCTGAAGATTGCTACTTGTTCTCTTCTGTCGAGTTTGTAATATGCATCATCCTTCTGGTGGCCTGGATGCTCTGATTCCCATTTGGTTCTATAGGTGCTTTTTATCAACCTCTTTGCCTCATTATAGGTTATGTCTATGTCAGGCTGTGGTAGTCGTCCGCCCTCTTTTGCCAGTCTGTCAGCCTCTTCATTTCCAGGTATACTGCAATGTGATGGGATCCACTGTATTACAACTTTTTTGGATTTCTGGCATAGACCATGGAGTGCTGCTCTTAGGTCAGCTATTTCTGTGCTGTTATTGCTCTTCAGTATTGAGACAGCTGACTTTGCATCTGTGAAGATAGCTATTTGCTTCTCTTTATTTTCCTCCATCAAGAGCATTTCTGCTGCAGTTTTCAGAGCCTCTACCTCCGCTTTGAAGTTACTTGAAAACTTTCCAGTTGCCACTGAATGTGTTTTTTTCACTCCATTTTTTAAATTTAGGAGAATTCCTCCTCCTCCATTCTCTATTGAATTTTTTGGCTGATCCATCTGTATATGCATGGGTCCAATTGCTGCTTGGGTAATGTTCTTTTATGTAGTTTAGGGTTATTTCTCTTCTTTCGGTTTCATGCTGAGTGTTCTTTTTCTCAATACCAGGAATGTTTTCTATCATCTCAGGCAGTTGCTGCTGTCTCCAAGCTGGGAACTTGTCTGCATTGTAAATAGGTTTGACTGTTGATATGTTAAGTATGGGATCTGCCCTAATCTTTCGTTTTGCAGTTTCTACAAAGTTGCTACGCTTCAGTCGTCCCTTTCCAAAACCACTAAACCTTTTATACATAGGGTGGTCTGTCAATCTTCTAAATTTTTCTGCTTGTTGCTGGGCTCTGCTATCTCTTCTATCCTGCATTGGTTGTAAACAAGTGATCTTTTCAAGTTCATTAATAGGCGTTGTCTTCAGGCTTCCAGTTATGATTCGCATTCCTTGATTTTGGACTCTACTTATTTTGTTAAAGTTTGACTTAGCTGCTGTTGCCCAAGCTGCAATGCCATATTCCAGTACTGGCCTCACCCGTCCAGTATATAACTTCTTGAGAACTTTCTCATCTGCTCCCCACGTTGTACCAGCAAGCTTTTTCATGATTGCCATTCTTTGCCTTGCTCTTGTTCGATTTTTCTCAACCTGTGTTTTCCATGTCAGGCGACGATCAAAGGTGACTCCGAGATAGTTTGGATTTTCTTCATGGCGCAATATTTTTCCATTCAATACCAGCTTAGGTTGTTGAGTTTTATTTGAGAGGGAGAACACTGTGCATGTTGTTTTCTCCTCACTTATCTTCACTAGCCATGATTTTGACCAGTCCTCTAGTGCTAATAAGGCTTGCTGTATTCTGCTGTTAGCTGTACTAATATATTCTTCAGATGTCCATATGGCTAGGTCATCTGCAAAGGATGATGTGTGTACTCTGGCTGGAAAATTTTCTGTGATGTCGTTTATATATGCTAGGAATAATGTTGGTGAAAGAACTCCTCCTTGGGGGACACCTTGCTCCAACAGCATCATTTTGCTGGTTTGTCCTTGTACTTTTGTCCTGGCAGTTCTGTTCTCAAGGTAGTGGCTGATCCATTTGTACATTTTCCCACAAACATGCATTTTTTGCAGTTTTACTTTCAGTCCTTCCTTCCATACTTTATCAAATGCTTTTTCTAAATCTATCCAGACCGCTAGTGTGTGCTTTTTCTCTTGGAAGGCATCCTCTATTTCCTGAGCTATATAGGTTATTTGATCTTCAGTGGATCTGTACTTTCTGAATCCTGCTTGGTGTGGTGTTAAGAGTTTGTTTTCTTCCAGATGCCATGTTAGCCTGCCATTGATAATGCGTTCCATTAATTTTCCTACACAGCTAAGTAGACTGATAGGTCGATAGCCATTTGGTTCTTCCAGGTCTTTTCCTTTCTTTGGGATTGGTATTAGTATAGCTTCCTTCCATGCCTGTGGGACTATTCCCCTCTTCCAGCTGTAATTTAGGACTGCTAGTAGTTTCTTTTTTGCCTTAGTGCCTAGTCCTATCAGCATTTCATTTGTGATTCCATCCTTTCCTGGTGATTTCTTCTTTTTTAGGGTATTCATTGCCTGTTCCATTTCTTCCATTGTTAGATTTGCCATCATATATTCTGCTGTTGTCTCTGTATTTGTATGATGTATCTGTTTGTCTTTGATTGCTTTCTTCTGTTCGGTTGTAATATCAATGTGGTTTGCATTTGCATAGTGTTCCATTAGTGCATTTGCAGCCTTTTTTCCTGTAAGCAAGGCATTTCCTTGTTTAATTGTTATTTGTTTGTTGCTAGGTCCTTCATTGTTCATGGCTTTCACTAGTTTCCATAGTTTGTTTCCATCCCTGTCAAAATTCAGGTTTTCTGTTTTTTCCCTCCAACAATCTCTTGTTGTTTGATTTACTGTTCTTTTATATTTTGCTGAGATGGCTTTGAGAGAGATGTTCGCTTCAATTGTTTGTTCTCTCTCTGCTGTCTTCCTGGCATCTTCAACTTTGTCCTCCAAACTTTGTAGTTCTTCAGTCCAGTATGGTTTGTAATTTTTCCTCGCTCCTCTTGGAATGGACTCAGTGGCTGCCTGTATTATCGCTCTGTTTAGACTTTCCACCATTTGCTTTATGTTGCCATATCGTGTATTTATGTTTTCACAATATTTGTCTGTTAGTATGGCAAATCTGTCCCAATCTGCTCGTTTGTAATTCCAGCGGGGCAAGGGCTTTTGCTCCTGTGGAACATACTCCATATTCATTACAAGCTTGATTGGTCTGTGGTCACTACCTGCTAATTGGTCCAGCACATGGCGATCGATTTTGTGGAGGATGTCTCCTGTGCAGAAAGCTAAGTCTGGAGTAGAAGTGGTAAGCCATCTTCTGGAGTAGAAGCTCGGTGTGTCATCCGCTTTGTTGAGTAGATGGAGATTTGAGTCTATTTCCCAGTCCTCCAATTCATCTCCTCTTTTGTCAGTATCTGGGTATCCCCATCTTTCTGAATGGCTATTAAAGTCTCCGACAATAATGCAGTTTGTGTCAGTTATTTTCATGTTTGAGAGTGTAAGGTCCTTATCTGCTGGGCTATACAGATTGTAGATTCTTATTTTCACGTCCTTTATCATTATATCAACACCTATAATTTCCGTTTGGTTGTCAGAGATCACAGATACTTCGCTGCAAGGTATTGTATTTCGTGTAAGTATTAGAACTCCTCCTTTGTGTCCTTCGCGGTCGAAACGTGTGGCCTGATATCCTCTGACTGAGAATTTGTGATTGGCGTTGAGGTGTGTCTCTTGAATGCATGCCACATCTATTCTATCTTTATGAAGACGCTGTGTTAGGGAGTCTTTCTTCTTGTAAACTCCTTCGGCATTCCACTGTAGTATGTTGAGTGTCCGGGGTATTTGGTCAATAGCTCTTAACCTACTCCTCTGTGCCTTGACTCCACAGCACAGGGGAAGGTGACCACCAGTAGTCATGGGTGGACCACCTCGAGGCAGGGGGCCCGGCACTATCGCCGCCTGATGGGACTTCACGGGATTAGCACCATAACGATTAATTTTGATTTGTGACATCATGAATTAAGTTACGTTGCACTGCTTTGTCAAGCCTGTGGCTCAGTACATCCGATTTCGACAAGCATTTATTCGGGATGCTTTCCCTAGCCTTTGACTGTCCCCAGTCTACCTACAAGGCAGCAGGTTTTACGTTGCACTGCTTTGTCAAGCCTGTGGCTCAGTACATCCGATTTCGACAAGCATTTATTCGGGATGCTTTCCCTAGCCTTTGACTGTCCCCAGTCTACCTACAAGGCAGCAGGTTTGTGTGTCTCTTCGTCTGGTCCCTCTCCCTTGACCTGTCCGACATGGGTGGCCCTACCAGTAGCTGTGCTACTGTCGGCATAGCTCTTGGGGTCATTGGGACGCACAAGCCCCTCTACCTCGTCACGGTGGACACACAGCAGAGGGGTGACAATTGTACCATTGTAGTGAACATAAACAACAACAACTGTATTTTACACTGGTTGAACAAGACATCAACATGAGAAGATCTTGACAACAGTTGGACAAACATTCACAAAGGAATGATCACACCAACAGATTAGACAAGTGATGCATCATGGAAGATACTTGACAACAACCACACAGAACTTTCACAATATCAGTAACCAACAACAACATTAGAGTAACAGTCACCATGAAGATGCTTGACACCAGTTGGACATTTCTTTCTCAACAATGTACAAGACAATCACAGAGACATGTATCTCAAAAACTGTTCTCTTACTACTAATACTTTATTAATGTCTGATGAGGTCAAGTGAAGACTCAGGCTTCATATTCTGCCAACAATTTACATCTCAAATATAAGTTTATATGCAAATTATAGTGACATTATCTATGAAAACCCAAACACATCACTCAATATCTCCACAGAAACATCAATCTAAAACAAACCCTCCTCCTTCACATCTCTACTTCATCAAAATATCCTACACCACAACACTTTAATCATGCTATCACTTTTCCAGTCGTCAAATGAGGAAAACACATGATAAACCTATAGCCGGGCACAAGTATAGGGAGACACTGCTATACTGATCCGTGTACCGTCTTTTAGCACCAATGAAGGTGTTGGGAATGTCTCAGGTTTCAGCTTTCCCCATAATGTTTTTCCAGTTCAGGCTATTCCCTACTTTGACTAGTCCGAAGCAAGTGACAAACATGTCCTTCCGAAGGGTGAGTAGACTGTTCGCAAAGTTGATAATTTGGGATTAGTTTTACTTTTCAGTAGATGAAGATCTAAAAACTATTATGTCCCATCATTCTTCTCTGCCAGTCTATCTCCCACCACAGGTTCTGATGTAACTGAATCACCACCCTAATTATCACTAATCCATTTTGTGAATTTGCTCTATGTATTAACTTCTGCTCCTTTAGCTTTCAGCCAATATTAATAAGAAGCTGTGATATAGTCTGCTCCAAGTGCACCTTTAATGTCCACTCTTAGCCAGTAGTGACATGCTGAAGACCAGGTAATCTCTCCTCTTAAGGTTTCTTCTTGAATTTATCTTGAAGATATAGCCTGGGGCTTTTGCAAAATTGGAGAGTATCCCTGTTTTAGGCTTCTCATCAAAGACTATTTCTTCAGTGCCAACTGTATAGGCCAGAATTAGTGGATTCAGGCTGAACATTTGCAACCTGTTGTTCATGTGGTACTTTTTGGAGTTTGACTTTTCAGCTGGAGTTGAAGCTAGAGCTCAGGACTTCCCTGGAGTTGTCCTGGTAATTGGAAGGCCTCCCCCATCTTCCTCATTCTCTGTTAATAAACAAAGGCACAACATGTGTTTTACATCTATTGAACCATTGTCACAGTTATACAGTACTATCACAGATTCAGAGAGGAATGGGAGGGGAAAGGGGAGTGTGATATTCGAACACCCGCCTCTCACTGATGATGAAGTGCAATTTTATTTGGGGGTTTGGGGTGATATCCTTTCTCCAGGTTCATCCCCAAAACCGTGAAGTCATAGGCACATACTCCCAATCAGAGGCAGCTTCACACAATTATCTTGTAAATTCTCACAATGAGTAGATCACAGGGACCGGTGTACCATGAGAACAGACAGTGTGATTAAGCAGCAAGAAGTAGGCATTGTATGGCAGAAATCATGCACTAGAAATGCTTTCACATGTGGAATACACATAATGAAAGAAAACATGAATTTTCCCTGACAAATAGCATGAGCCTTCCCAGGTATTCATCTGACAGACACTGTAGGTTAATTTCTACAGTGCAATGCAGTCCTGCAAACATGGATTTAATAAGTGTCTTTACTTTTACAAATATGAGAAGTTAATTATATAATTATCATCTCATTCACTCAAACATTCTCAGCCATTATAAGGGAGAAATTACATGCAGTATATAGCATCACACATTCTGAAACATAACTGCCAAAGGTAACTCTCAAGAGCGATGTACAGTTTGGTTAAGAATGGTCATGATAGGCACTCAACGAATGTTCAGAGCGCACAAAGGTTTTGCCATATGCATTGAGCGTGGTTTAGTCATAAGCATATGCAAATCATCAAATCAGACAGACAATAGACATGGTACGAATGTTTCACTGCGGTAGACATGACAAGTTTTGAGCGGCAGTTTTAGAGTCACTGTACAACGAAGTTCTGTCTGCTTTTCACATTTTCTCAAGAAAATACTCGGCCATTCGTCTCTCTCTCACTTCATCAGGTTTACACATAACATATTAAATGATTTAGGTACCTGGAGTGCAGATGACCACATCCTAAAGAATGCTTTTTGGGCAAATTTTACCACTGCATCTTGAACACGTTCTTACGGGATGGAATCAAGGCTTCGACTGGCGGGCTAATTATGTATTAAGGAGCGTTACCAGCCCAAGGGTTACCCAATCAAATTGAGTCCCCACCATTCATCTACCCTCTCTCGATCTAGAATCTACGATTCTATTTTTAGTTAGGGTATCAAGACGGCTTACTGTGGTTAACTACTAAGTATTGAGAAATGTAAATGGACTGGGGATGCGAACGTCTGAAGACATCATGCTACATCCTCCCCATCTTCTCCATTTCCACTATAGGGGTTGATCTCATCCCTCCTGTGGTGACTCTAAGTGCTTGATTTTGCATTTTGTCCAGCTCTTGTAGTGTGGTTCTTGATGCCGAACACCACGCAGTTGATCCGTATTCCAGGTGTGGTCGTATGCTCTGTTGATAAACTTTGCTAAGTATTTTCCCACTGGCTCCCCATGTGGTTCCACTTAGCTTTCTCAGGATGGCTATTTTCCTTCTGGCTTTTGCTACTGCTTTGTTGATGTTACTCCAAGGTATGTTGGTTCTTTATCTTCTCTTAGGGGTGTTCCATTTATCCCTGCCTTTTGTTTTGGAGAGGGGGTAAATAGGGTGGTGCTGCACTTGTCAGTGTTTATGCTGACACACCATCTATTTGCCCATGCAAAAAATGTATCTACAGCTCTTTGTAGTAATCTGGTGGCCACTGATGCATGTTCATTTGTGCTCCATGTGACCAGGTCATCAGCATACATTGACACTTTATTTCCATGTGGTAGTTCGGCAACAAGATCATTGGTATAGATTAGGAAAAGTGTGGGCGATGGGACTCTATATGGAGAACACCGTGACACGGAAGTACTTTCTTGCTCTTTAGTCTGTCTATCTATAATCGGGCTCTTCTGTTGTGAAACTTATTTTAGATTAGTTTCATCTTCGTGTCAGGACATGCGGGAGTACAAGGGAATGAGCGGGCTGACAGGCTCGCAGGTAAGGCTACAGTGGAGGGCGGACGCGCCATGGACCAGGCTGACATTCTGAATGCTCTACGATAAAAAAGACTTTTGCGAGAACCAAGTGATGACTGTGAATCTACAACCATGGCCAGACTGCGAGAACAGCAAATTAAAAGAGGTGTGGCCAAACAAGAACACTACTCAGGAAGCCAAAGATGATTGATAAACCAACAAAGAACTGGTTTCGTTAGCCGCTACACGCTGCGGGATTTGCTGAGGAGGGGATCCGAGCACTTATGGACTGAATGGTTCGATGTGCAATGAGGATGATCTGTCGACTAACTAACTAACTAACTAACTATAACTAACTAACTAACTTACTAACTAACTAACTAACTATCTATCTTCTGTTGTGAAAGTATGCTTTCACCTATTTGTACATTTCCCCCATTACTTCATAGTTTCTATTTTGTTCGTCAGACCTTCTTTCCAGACTTTGCCAAAAGTTTTTTTTTTTTTTAAAGATCTATCCATGCCGCAAGCACCAGTTTCTTATTTTGGAATAGATCCTCCATTTCTCTGGCCCACGTGGTCATAGTCTCAGCTCTGAGAGTTGCTGACTCTGTTAAAATCGCCATACTTCTTCTTTTTCTGCGTTCATCCGGACTTTTTTTTCTTCTTCGGATGTGACTGTGTTGTGCCTGTTTACAGCAGAGCTGCGTTCTTGCGCCGTTAGGCCGACACATCCGATTTCTTCTGGCATTTGTTGACCGGGTTAACCTTCCCGGGAAATCGCCATACAATTATTTTACTTTTTTTTAATTTTTAATGGTAGTGTTCCAGTGCCTGTAGGGGGTCACTTGGGACAGACCAGAGAATGATGCTGAATCGACGAAGACCGTGGTATTGAGTGGTATCATCAGCAGAGCTGATCCCGAACACTGAGATCGATCTGTGGAGAAACATGAACTCCTGTTGATAAGGCACATCGTGAAGCTGACCAAAGGAAATGCATCTAGGTCAATGACGTATGATCAAAGCGTCAATAACAATTATTACTTTTGGGTAAATTAAGCGAAGATATATTGGAACTTACGCAAGGAAAAATATTAGTGAAATTACTGACATATGGGTGTAAGTTAATTTGATGGGTAAATCACATATTAACTTAGCCAATGCGAAAATCTGGGGTATCTAACCTGAGATCAGAAAGCTAACCATAGTCACTGGTATTGTTTGAGCCAAAGTACGATTTATCTGTTCACATCAGAAGGAGGAGGATGAAGAAGAAAAAGACGGAGGGGGAGAAAGAAGACAGAGGAGGAGGAGAAAGAAGAAAAAGGATGAGTAGGAAAAAGAAGGAAGAAGAAGCAGAAGGGGAGGGAAGGAAGAGGAAGTAGAAGAAGAAGGAGGAAATGGAAGGAGGAGAAATAAGAAAGAAGAAGAAAAAGGAAGAAGGGGGAGGAGGAAGAAGAAAAAGCATAAGAAGACGAATAAGAAAAAGGAGGAGGTGGGGGGAAGAAGAAGAAGAATGAGGAGGAGGAAAAAGAAACACTATTAGTGACATAAATTGTTGGGGAACCATTGAGGTCTTTAAATTGCGTGATAAATAAATTCACAGTATTGATGGGCATTCATATAAATAGAGAGAGGGCACGCCAGACAATATACCATCTTAAAGCAATAGTGTCCACGTTAGGATTCGAACCTGCAGCCTCCAATAATACTGGATGTGGAGCTATTTTACGCTTTTAAGTATGTCAGGGGGAGAATGGCAGTAACTAAAAACTATAACTCTGAGGTTAAATAAGATAAAGGTCTGTGCACATGCAAATAAGTAACATGCCTTAGAACAGGCATCTTTCTTGTGAGAAAACATACAGATGCGAGTTATAGATAATTTGACCATAACTTTAGAAGAAAACCAACGCTTTTGAACTTAAATGCTGCAGAAAATTCATCAGAACAAAATGGACTAAAAGACGAAAATTGTTCTCCTTAAAGCTGACTACAAGATGACGATGAACTACTTCCGGCTGACAAGCCTTCCTATTTTCTCTTTGAAGTTTCCGGTCTAGAGAAGATGGTATGTGTTGTGAACTCTGGAAAATGTTAGATTAAGAAATCTTTAATCATCCACATTTTCCTTTGCTATTATTTTAAATTTTCTTATCGCTATTGATATAAGATTGGCGTCTTTACATGATTTATAATATATTTGTTCCATAATAAATGTAATATTAGTAGAAATGGAGTGTTATGATTGTGCCGGTATTCTGCATACGGAAGGAATGTCCAAAGTTCCGTGACATGAGTTGAGTATGTTCCATGGTTTTATTTGAAAATCTCTGGTGTAATAATTAATATATATAATAATTGTATTTTTACATATTTTCATTTAGATTTACGATGTATTTTTATTTAGATTTCCTATTTTGTTCCAGAAAGTACTACTGGTTACTGCCATCACCATGTAAATTTGTTGCATTCAACCATTCTTCATTCATTGGCATGCTTACCTGCCTGAATTTGTCTTTTCACTTTTTATACATTTGAATTTAGCTTTCTCAGCCCCACATTGAATAACAGCTTAGTTGTATTTGGTTAATCCTTTGCTCTGCCATTGCCTACTATCAACAGGATGAATAGATTATTATTTAGAGAATTAAATTGTGACATATTCTTGTCTCGTGTGGCCAGAGTATTTCACTATTTGCCTTTATCTTGTTACAAATTTATTATATATTACAGTGAGTAAATAAATGTAAAGTAAATGGAATCGGTCGGTTTTACTATTTTGTCACCAGTGACAAAATGGATGTTGCGGCTAGTGATTTTGCCAGCATACAAACAATATACACGGATACAACAAATAAATCGACAGAAAAAATACATGAAATTTACCCGGTGTTAGCACGGCCAGCTGTTATTTCGCTATCATTGCAAGATCAAATACCTAACCGTGTTAATTTGTCACTGTAGTTTGTGTATATCTTCACACGAATGGCAATTTTTATATATTTCAGACGAAGGGTACTTCCAGTTTTGGTAAAAGGCATAACAAGACCCACACCTTCTGTCGGAGGTGTGGCCAGAGAGCCTTCCACATTCAGAAGAAAACATGCGCCAGATGTGCATACCCAAGCCCACGCTTAAGGCACTGTAAGTCCGGCTCTCAGTGTTGTACTTTTGTTTGGTTAATCCTTTGTTTGTTTACCTAATTTGCCCGCCCTTTTCCAAGAATGCTATGCAGAGTGTGCTAATTTATTGAAGGCTGCTGAATATGGTGATTGAAGTGATTATTAGTGAATTACCAAACGTTTGGTAATAAAATCTCTCATTCCCAAATGGCTGGTCACATGATTATTCGCGGCCATGTGTGGTCACGTGATCTAGGTTTGACTACAATATTAATGTTTGTGGAAATATTATGGTGTCCTCGGTTGTGTACTGGTTAGTGTTGCCACTTGTTGCAATGGAGGCTGGGGTTCGTCTCTCTGCCGGTAATTATTATTTTGTTATTTAGATGTTTAATAAACTTGAAGCTTGAACACAAGAATCACCATGGCAAAAGTAGCTTTTAGCAAGATGAAAAACATACTGACCAATAAAAAGATAATTGAAATGAGAAAGTGTTGAGTTGCTGCATAGAACCTGTACTTTTATAATATATGGATGTGAAGCTTGGACAATAAGCAGTCAAGCTGAAAAACATCTGATGGCTGTAGAAATGTGGTTTCTGAGGAAAATGCAAAGAATACCATGGACAGACAGAAAAACCAACGAACAAGTCCTTCAAGAAACAAATGAAGATCGTAAACTGATTAGAGTCATTAGATGTAGACAGTCAACATTTTTTGGGCATATTATGAGAAGAAATGAATTGGAAAACTTGGTGACGACTTGCAAGATCGAAGGGAACAGGCCAAGGGGAAGACTGAGTAGTAAATACCTGGGCGAGATTGGCAGTGGATCGCGTCGAGCTGGTTACTTACGGAGGTATGTGAGCCGATTGTTCAGAAAGCAGTGGCAAAGTACCGAACGTAAAACTTGGCCCCAACCAACAGCAACAGCAGCTGAAAAATGCTGGTGTTGACTGTAATGTTGTAAAAAAGAAGAGTACTCAACAAACAATTAAGATTAACTATTTTAAGAAGCAAGTAACGTATCTAGGCATTAACTGAGATATGAACATTAAAGTTTTATGGAATAATCTAATGAATGTATGTAGTTGAAGTTCAAAAAGAGCTTGAAAATAAAAGACAGAATAGCAGACGGCGGTTGTAAACGTCACTTGACCAGCCGTTTGTGAATAATGTAAGGAATTATTACCAAACGCTTGGTAATAAAATCTCTCATTATTACCAAACGTTTGGTAATAAAGTCTCCCTATGGTGTTTTCTGTCACAGACAACAAAGTTAAGGCAGGCGTGTTGCATAAAGAGAAATTCCCTGGGATGTGAAATTGTAACGCAGTGTGGTGATTTTTGTCACAAACACAGAGGAAAGTTAAGGCTGTGTGTTGCATATGAAGGAATATCCTGTGCCTCACCTCAAAGACCAGCAAGCTGTGTGCTGTATGGAACTCCCTACATGAATTCTGAAAGGGAGGCTCTATTCGCAATGGAATTGCGAATAGAAACAAATTATATTCGCAATGGAATTGCGAATAGAGAAAAATTATATTCGCAATCGAATTGCGGGAAGTAACAAACATGTCACAGCGTCTGCTCTCTAGTCAATTTTAGTTTGGGCCATTAAGAAGTCTAAGAAGGTGGTTAATTTAAACAGGAATGTTCACTGTTGCGAGTTTAATTCTGCCGAATTCTCCATATTTTTTAATGAATCACTCTTCCTCTTACTTCTGTCCGTTCTTTTGGCATCCCGTTTTATTTTTACATTACGTTAGTCCTGTTTAAATATCAAGAATAATTTTTTCAGAACAGGTATCCCCAATACAAATAACGATCCCTACAAATAATTCTGTCCCCAGGTGAGTTCAAGAATTGCTAACTTTCGTTTCTGTAAACTTACTGTTACCAGGCATCCATGTTTGTTTACGTTACCGTCCTACTATTTATGTCCTGATAATATCGCAGCAGTGATGATTCTCTCAATTTGACACTTTCTATGGCCTCCATTGCATCCTCTCTGAGTGACTCTGTTCTGGTCCAAGCTGAGTAGTATGCTTCGCCTCAGAGAGACATGACTAGGCAATTCAAACACCAGATTTCGATTGACTGGCCTCATGAATTAATAAACAAGGATAAGGAAATGCTACGCATATAAAGTGCAGGAAAACCCGGTATATCTGAAGCAGGTGGAAAAGATAGAGGAGAGAGATAGATAACGATAGTGTGAGAGACAGTGATATGAGAAAGATGTGTTGAATGAAAGATTAGAGCGAGAGAGAGAGAAAGAAAAGAACTCAACTCGTGTTCGGGTGGCTAATTTCCTTTCCCAAAACAAAAGTAGAGGACAGATAAGAACAAAAAGACAAGTGTGCAGCAAGATAAACAACACCCAATACACAAAATCCGTAGCAAACATACGCCTAAAGCGAAATCATCAGACTAGCATTGGTGTCACCTAATTCCTGAAAATGAATTTTAAAAAATGTTGCATCCCCGGCGGGGAATCGAACCTCGAGCCCCCGTGCACCAGGCGGAGATACTAACCACTAAGCTACCGAGAACACGTTGATAACAACAATATATTGTAATATGGACACACGCATAGGAATAATCACGTGACCTACTTCGATTGCGAATATAATTTTTTTCTATTCGCAATTCCATTGCAAATATAATTGTTTTATATTCGCAATGGAATTGCGAATAGTCACTTTGATTCTGAAATATGTCCTTATTGTACACATGGACAGCATTCTGGGGGGAAATAATTATACTTGTGATGATTATAGTAGTGTTATGAAGTGTAATATGGTCTCATATGGCATGCCATGTGAGATCAATATAATTTTATAAAGTGAAATGATAGAGCTTGCTTAGCATATGCTGGATTCTTGCAGAGCATTTGATTATAAAGTGACACTTGCAGGTGGGAGGATGAAGATGCCACCACTCAGGCTGTGGAATGCTTTATGAAACTACCCAGAAGGGTTACCTGGTTAAGAAATTATGAGAAGTCAGAAGTATCACAACTCTGCTGGAAACAGGCACAGTGCAGTTATGCTTTTGAAAATATGAGCGGATCAAGCTTATAAGATACCTGTTTGAGACACAAGATAAACTAGTAAACGCAATTAACATAGTAGCTATCTGTAATAAAGAGTCGAATATAGACCCTGAAGAAGTGGATATGCACTTATATAGAAGTCGTATTTGGAAGCAAAAACAATCCACTATAGAGGTTCTTTAAAAAGGAAGGAAAAGTGGAATAAATAAAAAGGCAAGTGGAATATTTCTGCTACATTACAAACTTATAGAAACCATACTGCAGGGTAAGATCGAAGGCAAGAGGTAAAGAACGATACGAGTAGGAAGATAACATCAAAAGATGGATGAACAGAAAAATGACTGACAGAAATAAATAAACTCAAAGTAAAGGCAAGAGACAGTGTTGGAGATCCATTGAAGCTAACTTTTATTGCGAAGATGGTAGCTAATTCATTGTATAGAAAGAAACAAATATTTTACCCTGAACCTAGCCAATCATATAAAATTAAAACTGTAAAATGAAGAGAAAGTGGACGTAGACTGTCACAATTGTTGGACACCCTATGAGAAGAAATAAACTGGAGAACTTGGTGACAACTTGCAAGACTCAGGGGAAAAGAACGAGGGGTAGACAGAAGGAAAAGAAAAGGGGTGGGCAGAGAGATAAATACCTGGATGGTTTGGCCTTGTGGCATAGTCGAGATAAAAACAGCTGATTCACCACTGGTGATGTGTGAGATGGTGAAACATGACTGTCCACGCTTATAGGCATGGCACATGACGATGAGCCAATCATTCATGCATGGTTTGGTACTGAAAGTTAATCAAGCTCCATCTCAGCATTAGTCAGCTGGGATAGCTCTGCATCACACTGTATCTTCTTGTGCAATCATTCAGGCTTCTTACAGTTAACAGGGTATCTCTTAATGTTGTCTGCCATATTTAACATCTTGCAACCTTCCCTACTGTACAAGGATAACCAAGATGGTGTGAGAAATTGGTTAATTTAAAGATGAACAGTTCTGCCAATGAAACATAGTGTGAAGCACACTTGAGGCATGTCAAGGGTGTAACAAATAATAGCTAGTTACCATGGAAATTGTGTGGGCGGTTGTTGGTTTTGAACCCAAGCGTAGTTCATACACATGCCACTACTTCTAGGGCGCTGGATTGATTTTTGCGTGTGGATTAGCTCTCCCTATTACGTGTCCCTCACCATCAGGTAAACCCACTCCGATTTGTGAGGTACTTGTAATTTGCGTCACCAGGTCAAAGGACGACTTGTCAACGTTTGTCCAACTGACAGCTGTAGAGGTTCTACCCACTACCTCGGCATCATCACAGCAGAAGTCTAAGAGCGAGTGCTCTTGTCCATTTGGCCATGCTGATCTCCACCATGGAAGTGATAGGGGCCTTGCCATGTTACACATCCCACAGCAAGCAATGAGTGCCAGCAGTTATCTGGGGATACAGAACATGGGCATCTGAAGCGCAGTACTTCTGGCATAGGATGGTTGGTTGATGATGGTACTTAGGAAAGTTAATAACTGATGTTCTCCCACGATTTTAGCTCTTGGTGCATACATTCATAGAGGTGGTTGTGAAATGGAACTGTTGTCTGCCAGAAATGCTTTTTCTATCTCTGTTTGGCTGGAGACCTGCTGTAAATGACCAAACCTTTTATTTAAGGCCCTCTGTTCTGAAGTCCAATGTCCTCATGGACAGGCCATATATAACTCATGTGAAGCTCAGAGTGTATGATAAAGTAATCTTAAGTCAGGAAAATTGCATCTGGTATCAGATATTTGTGTCCTCACCCCATGATCTTCTCTGGGAATGTTTTAGTCAAATACTAGGTGTGATCGCATTGCATTGTGGCCAGGACAGTATTTTATGTAGCTATGGTTAATCCAGCCCTTTTCTTCAGTCACACTGGAGTTAGATGCATCTCAGTTATATGCATTCAAGATTGGTGAATTAGCCATGTGCACTTGTGGATTGGCACAGTACATCACATACTCTAAGATTGCCCAAAATAGACATATCTAGGCAAACATCCTGGCCTAAAGAAACGACAGTATAAGAAAACTCTGGACCACTGAGCGAACTAAAAAAAAGTCAGTTAAATCCATACAAGAAACAACATTGGAGTTGTAAACATTTCAAGAGAACGAAAGAAATTGCATTTCTTTGTACACTTTCTGCATGGCGAAGTTTTGAAGGCAGTAACTAGAAAGGTACATAGTTACTTAAAGAAGTTTGATGCATCTAAGATAATTCTTTGTGGTGTAAGAATATAATTCACAGTACAAGATACATACGTAGTCGTCTTTACTTGTTTTTCTGTGTGTAAAGCAGCTGCTGAAGTTATTACTTTTTAACGTTTTTAAACAGATAACTGGTCCAAGAAGGCTCAGAGGAGAAAGACAACTGGTACAGGAAGAATGAGTCACCTGAAAGTTGTCTTCAGGAGATTCCGGTAGGCATTAATTTTGGTCACCCATCTTGATTTCTTTGTTCTGTTACAGATAGTAACTATTCCCCAACATGTCTGTTACAGATAGTAATTATTCTCTCCCCACCCACCCCATGGTGCCTGGATTAGTGGTTTTATTTTAATTTTAAATTATTACATGGCAAGGCTAAGAAGAGCTACAGTTTGTATCCACGTGTGTAACTAGATACGATGGAAGACTGTTTGCACCCACATTTATATCTCAAATTATGTTCATGCTAGCATAATAGGTTTTATATAACAGTTATAAGAAATGAAGATACAGGGTGTATGTATTTTTAATGACTGCAGTGTTTGAAAATATTGCCGGTTCAAGTTTTGTATTTACTTATGTTGCGTGAATTTTACACAGGCTGAATACAAAACTTGGACCGGCAATATTTTCAAACAATGCAGTCATTAAAAATACACACTATATTTTTTGAAAATTATTAGATTATTTTAACTCAAATTGTCACCTTTGCCGTTACTTTTACCCAACAACCTTGTAAGTTTTATAATTAAAGAGGGCTTACAGGCGAGAGGCTTAGCTAAATTGCACTGGGTTTTATTCCATATGGCCTTGTCTCTTTCCGCAGCGCAGCCTGCTGAAAGCCCCAGACAAATTAATTACGCAGCTCAAGCAGCTGAAATTTGTGAACAAAATAACATTCAGAAACCTCTTCCTTTTATCCTGCTGCCCAGCCATGTTTGCTGGTCAGCCCTGGAACAAGGAAGTACATCACCCAGTGACTTACCCATAATGTAGACAAGACTGTTGTCTGCATAAGTTAGGTCACCACATTAAACTACTTTGTATTTACTGAAAGGTGGTCTCATAGTGGTCAGTACACAGGTTTGGTGGTCCTGGATGAAAACCAGTCAGGTCAGACTTGTGTAGCCACATGGTTGGTTGTTATTAGAGACATGGCTGATTACTGGTTGTGTAGCCACACAGCTGGGTACGGGTTGTGTGTAGCCACACTGCTGGATACGGGTTGTGTGTAGCCACACTGCTGGATACGGGCTGTGTACTGGTTTTGTCGTGTAATGTTCATTATAACACTCAAACTATTGCAGTGAGGTTCAGGTCACCTAACGCTGGATCTGTCACATGAACACTGACAGTCTTCTCCTGGCCAACGTCCATGTCTGTGGGGGCTAGCTATCCTTCCTGTGTCCAAGCCAGCGGGTGTGCAAGACTGGTGCTGAACCTTCACATCTGTGGAGAGGCATTAGGATGCCACCAGGTCGCCATTCAGCACAGCACCGACGGACTGGCAGGGAAAAACATTTGGCAGTTTCCTGCACAGGTGTTACTCATTTCACTAATGCCCAACAGAATCAGCTCTATAGGAAAATATTCATCATGTTATAGATTTATTTTGTTGACAGTTTTCATTTGTGGTTTTAGTAGACCAGGAATGATATTCTTGATTGTTTTTACACTAATAATTGAAAGTTGTCCATATAAACATTTATATACACTCACTTTCTCTCACACGACACATATTTGTGGTAGGGTTGAGAAAGTTAGTATCTTTTGTGAAATTAGTAAATTATTTTAAACTTTTTAAAGTTGGTCTTTACAGCCGTATGTACAGTTTATCATTCTGTGCTTTGTCCAGTTGCTATCCCTTCCTTCTATCCTGCTGGCCAGTTTTATTACTGTCCAGCCCTGGAACAAGGAAGAACATGAACAGTGACTCACCCATGATGCCAGCGAGACTGTTGTTTGCATAAGTTGGGTCACAACACTATATATATATATCCACACACACACGCACGTTTTGTATACAACTTAAATGTGTAAATATCTCTGCTACCATGCGGTTACATCATGTGTTATTGGTCTTATACTGAGCACCACCATCTGCCCTAAATAAGTTCAACCTTTGAACTTCTGCGCCACTGTCAGCCCATCCAGCAGTTTCTCTAGCACCAGAATAATTCCTTGATACCAGGATTGCAGAGCTCTTTAACTTAAACAATGATGATGTATGCTAGTCTTGGTTTTGTAAATGTAAGACTAAATCTGTATATAACACTTCTGTGTGAGGTAGTGCAGGATAAAAACCAAATTTGTCATGTATAATTTAATAAAGCAAGCCACCAGCATTAAACGTCTGTTTGGTGGGCCATGTCGTTAAGTTAACCCACTCATTGTGATAGTAATCAGACAGTAATCGCTGTCATCACATAATTTTATTACCTGGCACAACATTAATAACACTTGGTCAGTTGGTTTGTCTCATGCATTTATGCTGATTGATGGAAACACCAAGCTTCAAAGTCTATCATATTCTCTCATCAATCCTATTGCTGCAGAAATACAGCTGTCATCTTAAAAATAATTTAATACAGGAAAAGAACATAGTGTGGTCAGATTTGACCATAGTTGGTCTAATTTCCGTCTCTTCCCTCTATCCTGCTGGTCAGCCAACTGTATGCTGGCCAGCCCTGGAAATGGGAAGAACATTAAACGTGACTTTCCATAACGTGGACAAGTCACCACATTTCATTGATGGTACATTTACCAAATTTATCATTTCAAAAATGAGGCACGATAGTTGTAGATCAGCAGAACAAATGAACATCTGTATGTTGGTTCAATCCCTATGGGGAATTCTCACTGTCCAAGTTGGTACGTGAAGATTTGACCACACAATAGACTAGCCTAGGACAGAAGGTAGATGGGTAAGATATTCTGTAGATTTAATACAATGCTGGGCACGTTTCCCTGTGCTACATTGTTTTGAAGACATGAAAGGCTGATGGTCACTTTCAGATTGAATAGCCCCTCTGTGTGTCTACCGTGACGAGGTAGAGGAGCTTGTGTGTTCCAATGACCCCAAGAGCTATACCGACAATAGCACAGCTACTGGTAGGGTCACCCATGTCAAACAGGTCAAGAGAGAGGAACCAGACCTAGAGACACAATCTGCTGCCTATAGGTAGTCTTGGGACAGTCAAAGGTTAGGGAAAGACGCAAGTGGAGTAGATGTTGAAGGTTAATTACACCGGGATTTGAACCTGGCAACTCCTTTTTTTTTGGGGGGGGGGGTCTTGCTTGCTTTGAACCCTAGCGTAGTACATACATATTATGTCTAGTGCACTGGACTGATTTTTGCGTGTAGATTAGAATCCCTCGCCATCAGGCGAACCCACTAGACTACTGAGGTAGCACCTCCAAATGACTGCCTTGCTGCAGGAGCACAAGACTTCATCATTAGCCAGGTCTAGCATCCATAGGAACTGATAACTATGAAATATGGACAGATAAATTTAATTACTGCCAGCTCTGTCACCCTCATCTAGCAGAAACTGGACATACTCACGCTTGTATGTAAGAGCATACAATGGCTCTTATTTAATACTGCGTTCGTGGAGTCTTCGTGTGCATTCCCAGATTCAGGTGACAATTTGGGAACTACGACTACTACTTAGTGTTTTATATGATTGAGGAACACCTTTTTAAAAGACAGAAAGAAAAAGTTATGTGCACAGACAGCCCCAGAATTATTTGGCTTTTTGTGATTTACTACACAAGTTTATAAGTAGGTTGCCGTTGCTGTCTGAACTCATACCATTGTTATGAACCAACACAAGGTTTCTAGATTGCCGGCAGCTGATTTTGATTGTCGTGTGTAAGATTATGAATCACGACACAGATACTAGCTACATCTGAGGTCGGAGTGGAATGGCCTGATGGCGAGGGGCACTTGGGTAATAGAGAAAGCTAATCCTCACACAAAAAATTAGCCAAGTGCATTACATACACATGTATCGACCAAAACCAAACTGAATGCGAGCAAAGAACGCCGTAACAGCAAATATTCACACTTTTGCAAAGCAGTGTGTCCAATTGAGTAGATAGCATGTGATCTCCAGGGGTTTAATGATATGGTTTGTGATTTTGTTTCAGGAATGGTTTCCGTGAGGGGACTGTACCCAAACCCCGGAACAAGGCTGTAGCTCCTGCTTCATCTGCTGTTGCCACCAAATAAACATTTGTTGAAGTCTTACCTTGTTTTATGTTACCTTTATCTCTGTTTGTTCAAATAATTTAATGCTTTATGCTTCCTGTATCTGTATATTTCTTAAAATCACACTTCCTTAAATATTCAGGTGTATATCTATATTAACCAAACGTATTGACAAACATATGAATGAAATGTTTCAATAAGAACACAATCAACAGAATGTATGATTTACTGCATGGTATATTTTGCTTCATCTCATCACTTACATACTGCAGAACACAACATAAACTACAGTAATATGGTCATCCCACAAGCTAAAAGACCTGCACATGGCTGAATGCAGCAAAATGTGCCAGGCAAAAACTGCAATCTATTGACTCCATTATTCAAATTCACTGCTGGAAATCATTGCTTTGAATAAAACGCCAACAAGAACCAACTTTTTGAACCATTATGGACTAGATTAGAAGGAGTAGTGAGAGCATGTGTACATCTATGGTAGCATACTGATGTGAACCACTAACATTAAAGAAATATACAGACAAATTAACGTGCATTTGTACATGTTTTGTAGAAGAGTAATGAAAATTCATTGGGCGAAGGAGAGAGCAGATGTACTCCCCAAAAACGGATGTATTAATAAAAATAACACGTCTCCGACGTTTCAGTAATTAAAACCACCAAGAACATTTCTGCTTCTTTCTTTCACTTGAAATTTGTCTAACAAATTGTCTCTTGTATGAATGCAACTATCTTTTAGTTCTCATTGGTTCATAGTTTTCCTTCCACTGTTTCTCTAGGCCAGAAGGGTTTCCTAGTATATGTCGGTGTTGGCGTATGTGGTCTGCGACACCAAACCACACGTGCATATGGCTGATTCACCAATCTTGAATTTTGTATACATGTGGTTGCGTAAACTATTGTGTCCTGTTCTGAGGCGCAAAATAATGATTTGTTCTTGTTTGTCCATAACGTGGTAGTCGTCTTGGTCATTTTCTGACGGATGTGATTTTTCTTTTGATGTGTAGCGGGTAGATAATATTGCTCCTTCCTTAGCTAGTCCAGCTCCCTCGTTTCCGTGTATTCCAGTGAGATGGTTTCCATTGTATTTGTGATCTTACTCTGACTGCTAAGTTCAGAAAGTAGTGACCGTAGTACTGGCAATTTCCCAGACAGGAGCGCCTCAGTTACTAATTTTGCATCTATCTAAAGCACCATAGGTTGTGTACCATGGCTGGTATTTAGTAATTTGTTATCTGGATTTCTGCATAATAGTCATGGCAAGTTTCCTATTGGTAATCTTAGTGTGTGCCTTGTGTTTGGGTATTCAATGTATACCCCCACTCTTCCACTTCCAACATTTTGTGCTGACCCATCTGTGTAGACACGGATCCAGAGTTCCTGTTGGTATTCATCATCTATGAAATTGAGAGTGGTTGTTCTGCCTTGTACACTATTTTGTTCTTCCGTGTCGAATAGTCCTTACTCTTTTGAACCGAGAATATGAATTATAATTAATTTAATGTAAATTAAAACATGCGATAAAAATATCCTAACTATATACATGCAAAAGTAAAAAAGTCACAAGCATCCAGCAACAAAACCTGAGATTGATAAAATACCAGATAGAGAAACCCAGTCCAACCTCAGGGGCATAGTTTGTTTGCATATCTTTTCAGGACGTGGCACGCAACTCCAGCATTTCTTATCTATTTGTGATTTCTGGGCAAGTTTACGTTCAGTAGTTTGTCATGGCTTTGTGAACGACCAACACTCAAACCATTGTATGGAAACCAACGCAATGCGGGATTACGAACTGCATTCGTAACACAGAGCCGGCACAAACAGTTCTGCTTATTATTATTGTGTTAACATGTGTTTTCCATTTCGGCTTATTTTATTTATTTATTATATTTAGTTTATGTTGGTTGATTTCTGCAGTTTATAACTGTGTGAGTCATTGGTCGCAGACAGTCACAATTTTTAGGACATGTTATGAGAAGGAATGACTTGGAGAACTTTGTGACAACTGGAAAGATCGAAGGGAAGACCGAGAAGTAAATACCTGGATGGCATGATCGAGACAGGAACACAGAGCTGATCCACGACTCTGGTGATCGAGTGAGATGTCAAAACATGGCCGCCCACGCTTATCGGCATGGCACATGATGGATGCCTGGCGAGATATACCAGGCAATAAATCGTGCAATCTATTGTTTGTGTCTTCGTTATTTAAAGAAAAATCACGGTAGACAGAAACATACTTTAAGACGACGTTCAATCAATCAGGTGCCGTCTCCGCAATGAAGGTTGGCTGCAATGAATCTCCAACACTGTCTGTCTCTTGCCGTGACTGTACATTCCGGCAGGCTGATGTTCGTCCATCTCTTGATGTTATCCTCCCACTTGTATCGTTGTCTACCTCTTTCTAGCTTGCTCTCAACCTTGCCTTCCAGTATGGTTTTTATAAGAGTGTCGTCTTTTAACGTGGCCAAAGTATTTCATCAACTCTCTCTTTAATCCCAGTTTTTCTAGGACCTCTGCATTTGATTGTTTTTGTTTCCATAAAATACGACCTATTCGTCTGTATATCCACATCTCCAGAGCTTCTATGCGACTTTCTAGTTGCTTGTTCAGTGTCAAGGCTTCCGAGCCATATAGTAGCCTTGAATATACGTAGCATTTGACAATTCTCATTTTTAATGCGTTATTAATCTCTCTAGATGTTAATGCCGGGTCTCTCTGGCCGACGGGTTACAACTCTTTCTCCGTAATCCCGTTTATCACGCAGTCTCGTGGCGGGCGAGAACTGGGAGCGGTTTGTCCCCCGCTGGTGACTTGCGGGATAACTGAGCCGGCCGCTCAGAAAACAATGGCAAACTACTGAGCGTAATCTTGCCAAGAAATCAACAGACAGCTGAAAGATGCTGCTGTTGACAGCGATGTCCTGTAAAAGTATATGCGAATTAAAAAAATAATATGTTAATACTGATTTCATGCCATTGAAAGCATTTTGGGCCATTCCTATTCTCTTTTTGATTTCCATTTCACTTCTGCCATCATCTGTTATTATATGTCCAAGATAAGAGAAACTTGTTACTTGTTCTAGTATCTGCCCGTTTACTGTGATGTTCATTGATGACCTTTCCTTTGCACTGCTAATTATCATAGTTTTTGTTTTTTGGATGTTAATATCTAAGCCACATTCTGCACTGTGCCTGTTTACTTCTTCCAGTAGGTCTTGCAACTCTTGCTCACTTTCTGCTAGTAACACGGTATCGTCAGCCTATCTCAGATTTTTATGATTCTTCCATTGATGCTGAAGCATATCGACGAGCAACACAATTGTGAAAGCCCAAGGCGAAGAAACAACATAAAGGCTCCAGTATAATAAGCCACAGAGAGTTGAGCGGAATTTAAAGTTTCCCACTTAGGGAAGAGGTCAGCATAGACGAATAGATAAGAGCACGCATTCTTAAATTATCCGGTGTGCTGATGCCGAGGTAGCGGGTTCAACCCCAACACTGGTCTGGTGGTGTAAAATGTTGACTTCTCGTCCTTGACTTGGGGACGTAAATTATAAGTACCTCAGATGTCGGAGTGAGGTGGATTCGCCTGACGGCGAGGGACACCGTTGAAAGGGAAAGCTAATCCACACGCAGACATGTACATTGTAAATGTACAATTCAAGTAAATGACGTTATTTTGGGGGACAAATGCAGAGATCTAGGCACATAGATAACATCAGATGGAAGAGGCATCACAGAGATAAAGAACATGATAGGACAGGCAAAAGCTGCATTCTATCAAGTGAAGAAATGCAATAGGTCCTTGTCCTTGGAAGTTACAAAGAAAAAAAAAACATGAAGAGGTCTTGCATGTTACATATATCAAGTTTTAACATACGGGTGTGAATCCTGGACAATTAGTAACAGGCAAAAACTTCCACAAAAACCTTGGAGATGTGGTTTTATAGAAAAATTTTGAAAATGAACTGGACAGCCAAAATGAACCATCTGGACATTTTGAGGGAGGCTAAGTCGCAAAAATAACATCACAAATATCAGAAAGAAGCTGTCATTTTTTTTTTGGGGGGGGGGGGGGCACATTATAATCATC
This sequence comes from Cepaea nemoralis, assembly GCA_014155875.1. NCBI lineage: Eukaryota > Metazoa > Mollusca > Gastropoda > Stylommatophora > Helicidae > Cepaea > Cepaea nemoralis. Next base: position 46,087 of record JACEFZ010015803.1, read on the forward strand.
ATCTTCCACTGTTGCCGTCAAGTGACGTGGGGAGGAATAATTGGCGCCCTGTGGGTGGCATTGGATGGTGTCATTCCGTGTGACTGTAAAATGTCTTTGATGTCGTCAATCCATTTTCTTCTTGGGAGTCCTCTTGGTCTCGTCGCGGATGATCTTTGACGTTAAGGCCCAGTGATGGTAGTTGCTGGTGTTGCATTCTAACGAGATGGCCAAACAACTTGATCTTCTGTCTTTCAATAAATGTGGCACAAGGTGTTGATCCCCCAGTCTGTCTGATAATTTCTTACTTGGTCTCGGATTGTTAAGTTGGCAGCTCCTCGGGGATCTCATCTCACATGTGTTGATTTTATGAGACGACAACCAGAAAAATGTGTGGAAAGAGTGATAGAGGGAGGCAGGGTGAGACAATTCTTGACAATCTTGTGTCATAGCACGGAAGGGAGTCAACCCATGAATTGATCCATGCCATCGGAGATCGCAATTTGTGGAGAGGCATGATCGCCCACGCTAGCCGGCAAGGCACTGAATGAAGATGAGCCCACACAAGAATATATAATTTCGATCCCTGTCAGTGGTACAGTATTCTTGCATTGTCTAAAATTCAAAATTAGCAGACAAGAGAGGAATAATGTTGAAGCTGCGAAAGTATGGTTTTATAGAAGAATGATGAGGACGCCGTGAGCTGATAGAAAGAGCAATGAAGATATCTTGAAAGAAATTAACACAGAAAGAGAACTGAATACTTGCATCAAGAAGAATAAGACATTTTCTTTCGGTATTTCATGAGAAGAGGAAAGCTGGAGTATGTCATTGCAACGGGAAGTTAGTTATCTGTTGGGGTATCATCCTTGCATTAAGGACAAGTCCGAAGGTGCCCAGATTACACCCATGCCCCAACATATGCATCAGAATCGGCAGCTAAATTCTAAAATAGTGCCAGTTCTTGTGATGTCACACAACGGGAAAGCTGGCGGTGAAAAGAGGCATGGGGAGACCAAGAAAGAAGATGTTGTTTTATCTATTTGTGTTGTCCTGTCCTTGACAAAGATTCTTAGAATAGAAACGTCGGCCGTTCTGTGTTGTCCTATTGTACTTATTTATTATTTTATTATTTCATTTTATATATTTATTGAATACTTCTGATTTTGTGGATACGTCACACGTTGCTGTTCACCTGTGTACGATGGATTTTCTTAACTTGTAAGGTATGTAAATGTGCATTGTGTCTGTGTTTAGTAAGTCTCTTCTTTTCGCAGGAGCAAAATATACCTAATTATTTCCAGTTCATATTATTTCCTGCTGCAGCCTCTGCTTTCTCTTTTTACATCACGGGATGGAGGAACATCAATATCAGAAATATACACACACACATCGTGTTTGTAACAGACTCAGAAAGCATGCTGAGTAGGGTGAGGACAGGCAAGCTTCGTGGAGAGTGGCTTGCTTCGCTTCGGAAGTCACGGGTAGCAAGCATCGTCTGGATCTTTTCTCCGGGGCATGCTGGTGTGCTGGGGAATAAACAGGCGGACAGATTGGCTGGCTCGGCAAAAACATGGTGGAGTATTTATGCATGATAAGGCAGACGTGGTTGCGGCTTTGTGGGAGCACGTGCACACCTCGGAGGAGCAAATGGATCACCATGGTCTGGCAAGACTGCGACAGCGAGGAGTGACGGGGGGATCTGGTCGATGTTCGACGCTTAGAGGAAAGGCGAGACGCACATATAATCAGATTGCTACTGGTACTATTGGGGTTGGAACTCTTCGCTGGCTTCTGAGGATGGGGACGGAGCGCTTATGGGACTGCCCCGAATGCTGTGATGTCGGTTCCTAAATCAATCAATCAATCATTAAATCAATATCAGAAATAATTGGCAGTAAACAAGAGACGGGAATGTGGACAGACATGATCACCAACGCCAGACAGCAGGGGTTATGAGAAGAAGACTATAAATTGGGCATTGGGTAGGGAATGAGATGAGTTGAGTCAAGAACCAACATCCAGCACTCAGGACATTCCCTTGCGTGCTCCGTCCTCATCTGGGCAAGGACCGTAAGCCTGTCAACTTCACGGTTCCAGGGAAGTAACTGTGAAATTGAAACACTAGCGGCCATAACAACACATTCTATGAATCGTGAGTGCTAAACAAAGGAACCGCTGATGCTCAATTTCTCTTCCAAATACGTTCGTAGTAAACTTTACAAAATATTGCATTACATGTAGTCAGTTACTTAACATATACAGTAGGTATGTAACAGTTCAGGCCACGGGGGAAAGAGACATTGTTAATGTGAAGATGGGTTTCTCAAGGCCAGGGGTTCAGCTGGGAGATCCATCCATCCACCCAGCTCTGGTGGTGATGAGTGATGCTGATGAGTCATGTGTTGTTTGTCACTGTCTGTGACTCAAAGCTGTCAGAGTCACTCGCTCTGAGACAGATATATAACAATACACAACATATTGTTTTAGTATCCAAACGTTATTTAATTGTGAGTTCTTAATTCTGTAGTATTGTTAATAAAATCAATGATCATTTAGTTAGTCAAGTAAAAGTATTACTATACTATACTATTATTACTATTATTAATACTATTAGTAACTATTACTATTATTAGGAGGTTCCATCATGATTCTAAATTTGAGTATTTACTAATGAGACCACCACAGTAGATAGGCCTTGAAAAACAAAATATAATGGTACGTCAATGAAGCCTGTATGTCAATTCTAAATGGAAGTATTCACATTTTTGTGAAGGTGAAGTGTACTTTATTGAAACTCTTCAGTGTGTCAGTTTTTCTCGACGTGCGAGGTTGCCTCAAACACGTCGTTGGCAGATATGAAAACTTGACTTCAAAAACATGTTCTGTCATGATGAATGATAAAAAATAGTACAAGTATACAAATAAATTATTACCAATCTTTAATTGTATTTTCTTTAACTTTAGTAGTTCAAATTGCATGATGTGAGCTGATTATGATCAATATTCGGAATATTCGGATCAGTCGCCATCTTGGCTTTCCATTCACAAAATATTGTTTTTATACTACAGGTGGAAGACGGTTGGCGATAAAACTCTCCATATATATATGTACAAATGGATGCAGAATTAAAAAATCTGCCTAAAAGTAAATACAGACTAATTTATAAAGCTCTAGAAAATAAAATTACTTTCTTTGCGGCAAATAATTAAATTTATTAAAAAGCCATAATAATTTCAACCAATCGCTGTGCACGGAATATTAGACTGACCTTTTCTGCATGACCTTATATGGCGTCTGTTATTGTCACGTGAGATTTGAATGAATGAATGACGTAGGAAGCATGAATGGTCTGTATAGAAGCCATTTTGGGAGACACAATTGATAAGCCCGGGGTGGTGCGGTATATAATTTCCGGTTTCATTTATGGTCGAGGCACGGTCGAGGCACGGTCGAGGCACGATCGAGGCACGGGTCTTGAGTCTGAGAAATTAAGGCCGCCTGGCTAGGACAGTTGCTGCAAAATGTACAGGTTAGAGTTTTCTTTTTGCCCCGGACAGAAAAAACTTCACACCTTACCGAGGATTCAAACCCGGGTCTCCCGAGTGAGAGCCGACATTCTAGCCACTTGGCCATCAACTATTGTAAAAGATTCTGAAAGGACCAATAAATATCCCAAAACACCACCCTGACCAAATGAAAAATGTTGCTTATTTTCAAATTTCAAGGCAATATGTGGTCATAATGTTTACATTGAAACAGGACACAACAGATGGAAATATTTGTTTTCTTATATGTTCGCTTATTTTGAAGTCAAGCGCAGTCCATACACATGCTACTACTTTCCACTACTATTCGAACATACACTGGACTAATTTTTGCATGTAGATTATCTTTCCCTACTACTAGTGTCCCTCGCTATTAGGTGATTCCGGTTTATTTTTATACATACATTGTCCCTTTATTTCTCAACATAATTTCTAACAACATTGATGCACTTATCCCATCGTTTTATCAGTCCTCCTAAACCGGCTGCATAAAACTGCATGCTCTGTTTTCTAAACCATGTTTTCACTTCACATTCAACTTCGGCGTCATTCATGAAATATCTCCCACCAAGGTGGGTTTTCAGTGTTTATGCTGATAAATCTTTATCCCGTAAAGCGGTGCATAGCTGGGTAGAAAAAGTTACGAGGGCGAGTCAATAAGTCACACAGTTCTGTGGGATGTCAGGTAAATGAAAACAAAGCACGCAGTTCTATGCAGCCGGTTTGGGTGGACTGATAAAATGATGAGATAAGTGCATCAATGTTGGTGGAAATTATATTGAGAAATAAAGCGACAATGTATGTATAAAAATAAACTTGTTTCAAGTTGTTATCATATTTAGTTATTTTTCTACAGCCATTTGTGACTTACTTATTAACTTACCCTCGTAATTGCATGGCATCCTGATTTCTGTGTTGCGCCTCCTGGCTGGTTGCCTCCGTCTTCTGCACATTTTCTTTACTAGGATAGACTGTGGTCTTACTCAAGTTTAGATATGTATGCATGTGTACACATATCTGCGTATATCTAGAGCATTCTGGTCTTTTTTACTGTTCCTGAGACTCGCCGCCGTCCCTTCTCCTGTTAGTTAAAACAGTTCTGCCATGTGAAAGCCAGGAGTTTTGACTTTCTTTGCCAGAGGTAATGAATACACAAGCCAGGGTATTTTGCATAGTTGGGCGCTCACCCCAACTCTGGGCCCTGAATATATAACAGCAATTTGGAACCGTCAGTTGGACTAAAATTTTTACTTCCCGTCCTTGACTTGGGGACGTAAATTACAAGTACCTCTGAAGTCGGAGTGGGTTCACCTGATGGCGAAGAACACTGGTAATAGGGAAAGTTAATCAACATGAAAAAATCAGTCCACTGCATTAGAAGTGGTAACACATGTATGGATAACGCTTAAATTCAAAGCTAGCAGACACCAGTAAAAAAAGAAGGTGTGTAAGACTGCATTTCATGAAGTGAGATTGCACCGATGGAGATCTGGTTATGATTTGCTTGGTTTATTCTCATATCTTTGCCTTTCCCGTATGAATTTTTAAACCCAGCTGTTGATAGTTTTCTTACTCAATTATATTTGCTGCCACATTTTGCTGCATCTCCTCGGGTGCATACTTCAGGAATTAATAAACATAGTCACAAGTATTATTCGAAACAGATGCTTCATGAAGAATACCTGTGACTGTTAGGGAGTCTTCGTGGTGAAGTGATCAAGCCTTTTAACTCGGGCTCTGAAAGTTGTGGGTTCGATTCCAGGCCACGTCTTTCAGTTCACGAGTTAAATTTTTCGGAGACTCCTGTGGGTCGTCGCTAGAGCTACGGAGTTCGTGCTTTGTGCAACGCTTTCCGCACTGCGGAAAGAGACCGAGCCATATGGGATAAAACCCGGTGCAATGAAGTCGACCCTGTTGACTTTTAAGCGACTTTTTTTTTTTTAGCGACTGGTGACTGTTTGTTTTGTTTCAGCTAAAGTATTATGTATTTGTTCACTTCATATGATAGTTAACTATATTTATTATAATATTAGGGGTTAGCAGGGTCGAGAGTGACATAGTAGGATCAGTTGAACTTAATGTTGTCTTGTCATTCAGAAAGCAAAGGCAAATTAATCATCATCCAGTGCCTTGCCAGCTGGCATAGGCAATCAAGCTTCTCCACAAATTAAGATGTTTGATGGCATGAGTCCATTCGTGTGTTGATTCCCTTCCATGCCATGACACAAAGCTGTCAAGAATTTTCTTTTGCTGTCTTCCTCTATCTCTCTTTCAACAAATCCATCTGGTTGTGACATGTTCCAATTCTTGCCTTCTCATAATGTGATGAAAATTTATGACTGTCTCATTCTGATGATTGTGATAAGTTGTCTTTGCTACTTAGCCTCCCTCAAAACATCCAGATTGCTCATTTTGGGATATCTATTATGTTGTTGTTGTTCTTAGTTAGCCTCAAATAATGAGTGGATGAAATAATGTATGAAAGAGAGTGATAGAAGGGCAGAATGCCCAATTCTTAACCCTTTGAAAATAAAGTTTGTTTGTTTGTTTTATTTATTCATTGTCCTGTGAAGTTTCAGCATCCTTCTATGAAACCACATCTCCAAGGCTTCTAGCAATTTTGTTTGCCTGTTTACTAATTGTCCATGATTAACAGCCGTATGTTAAACTAAGGCAAATTACTGAATGTAATATTTCCTAGTCACTCACAAGCAGCCAGTAGGGGCTGGATGTGATTGCTGTGTCCTGCAAGAGACATGTCATTTTATAATAATTATATTATTTCATTGTCTTTTCAAATAATTATGTCACATTTCATTGACCCAAATTGATGTTATATTATGTCACATTCCATTGACTCACATTCACGTTATATTATGTCACATTTCATTGGCTCACATTGATGTTATATTATGTCACATTTCATTGACTCACATTGATGTTATATTATGTCACATTTCATTGACTCACATTGACGTTATATTATGTCACATTTCATTGACCCAAATTGATGTTATATTATGTCACATTTCATTGACTCACATTGACGCTATAGTATGTCACATTTCATTGACCCAAATTAATGTTATATTATGTCACATTTCATTGATCTAAATTGATGTTATATTATGTCACATTTCATTGACTCACATTGACGTTATATTATGTCACATTTCATTGACCCAAATTGATGTTATATTATGTCACATTTCATTGACTCACATTGACGCTATAGTATGTCACATTTCATTGACCCAAATTAATGTTATATTATGTCACATTTCATTGATCTAAATTGATGTTATATTATGTCACATTTCATTGACTCACATTGACGTTATATTATGTCACATTTCATTGACCCAAATTGATGTTACATTATGTCACATTTCATTGACGCATATTGATGTTATATTATGTCACATTTCATTGACTCACATTGACGTTATATTATGTCACATTTCATTGACCCAAATTGATGTTACATTATGTCACATTTCATTGACGCATATTGATGTTATATTATGTCACATTTCATTGACTCACATTGATGTTATATTATGTCACATTTCATTGACTCACATTGATATTATATTATGTCACATTTCATTGACGCATATTGATGTTATATTATGTCACATTTCATTGACTCACATTGATGTTATATTATGTCACATTTCATTGACTCACATTGATATTATATTATGTCACATTTCATTGACTCACATTGACGTTATATTATGTCACATTTCATTGACTCACATTCATGATACATTATCCAAACGCATTGAATACTGTCTAGTTACATATTGCCGATGTTCATTGACAGCTTTGATGTGACAGTTGGGGAGCCTCTAAAGAGTAATCATGACGAAGGACAGTAAGAGTGTGTCCACGATCCGCCGCAAGAAGGGCAAGCAAGTTATTATGGCACTACAGAAGATAAAGGAAACACCTTCCACTCCGGCCGTTATCAAGGAGGAAGATGTGGTGGCTGCGGAGGCTGAGGATCAGTGTTACTTATTTGATGATCGGGTAAGTTAGTTGCATGTCCTTTAAGGACCTTGCAATCAATGCCAGCATTGTTTGTGATTTACTAGGCAGGTTTACATTCAGTAGTTTGCCATGGATTTCTGAATGACAGGCGATCATACCAATTACAAAAACCAATCAGGGTGGTCTGCTTGGAAAATCAGCTGATTTCAAGCTCGGTATGTAGAATTGTGAATCACATCCACTACCCCTTCCCCCCAGACACCACCAGTCAGGTCAGAGCTTTGAATATTGTTTGAAGAGTTATATAGACAATAACAGATGAAACAACATATTTAAGGATGCTTGAATTGGGATTCCGCGGGAAGGTTAACCCGGTCAACAAATACCCACAGAAGTTGGATGTGTCGGCCTAACGGCGCAAGAACGCAGCTCTGCTGTAAACAGGCACAACGCAGTCATGTCCGAAAACAAAAAAACTCTGGATGAACGCAGAAGAAGAAGAATTGGGATTTAAGTGTGGCTCCATAATGGAGAGTGAACCGAGAGGACAGATCTGACATGTTTGCAAACAGTGTTACTGGAACGATTAGCACCTACACCTTATGACATTAGCTAAAGGAAGATGTGGCGGCTGTGGAAGCTAAAGATCAGTGTTACTTATTTGATGAATGGGTAAGTTAGTTGCAAGTCCTTTAAGGACCTCACAATCAATCCCAGCATTGTTTGTGATTTACTAAGCATCATGCCCTGTGGGTTTGCCCGGAGTACTATGATGTTCATTCTTAGAGACCATGACCAAGATCTGTATAGATAGTTTGATACAGTGTAGAGATAAATCGATTATTTAATGGATAAAACTATTTGCGGGTGTATTACTATCTCTGTTCTGTAATTAAACATAATTGTAGTGTGAGAGAGTACATAGTTTAATACAGTTTAGAAATTCATTCATTCAGTAGCGTGTCCTTTGCAGAACCTTGCTCTCATAACAACCTTCCGGAAAAGTTCTCGGTCATAAGTAAGATTTCCCACAACTGATACACCCAGTGTAGAGATAAGATGTTTATATATTGGATAAGACTATTTTGGGTGCATTACAATCTCAGTTCTGTAATTATACATGATTGTAGTGTGAGAGAGTCATTTATGTTGCTGGAGAAAGGTAAATCCTATTTAACTACCCACAATTGAAAGACAGAGAATGAAAGTCTGGTCTTCAGAAACAATCCATAAGACAAATTGTGGAAGGCCAGTGAAGACATCAAGTACCCATCCTGTAATGACCAATGCTGGAATAGATGGATAGCACATGTTGATCACTGAAGACGAAGAAGACAGAGAAAACAGTTCAATCTACACTGATAAAATATTTCAAAAGATATTTTTATCAGGTGGCTGGCGGGATATGGCCACGCCATCCATCGAGTGGTGATTGGTTTATAAAAGTAATGAACGAACTCCATATACCTAGGGCACCACCAGGTGCAAACAAGGCTCCTGTATTTCTTTACACCTTTACTTTCCAGAACAGTTCCTGGAACCCATGTTAAGTTGGATATACCTGGGAGTCGAGGTCACTTTTTGAAAAAATTCTGTGCCTTGATGAAAATTTGAACAGCTGACCTCTGGGCTGGTAGGCAAGTGGGCTAGCTTCTGCACCACCTCAGCTCATGAACCTCCAGGAGGTGGCAAGAATTCACCTCTCTCTATTGCCATTTGTTATCTAGCAGGATGTGGCAAGCTACTGTCTGGATCAGAAACATTTGGAGCGAATAAAACGATTATAAATAAACTGCAGCTGTTCATTAATTGGTGCATGTGAAAACTAGAAGGATTAAAATTATGTGGCAGAATCACCAATGTGGAGTTCATGGAAGGAACTAGAGAAATACCAGTGAACCAAGAGGTGAAAAAAAGATGCTGGCAATGGATAAGACACACATTGAGGAAACCTGAGAATGGTGTAACTAGAAAGACCTTTGTTAGGAAGCCAAAAGGCAAATGAAATATGGGAAGACCTAAAACACACAGTGTAGAGAAGTGGGGACAGAAGTTAATATTATGGAGAGGACATTGGCGGTGCTGCTTGGGATAGCTAAAAGGACAACTTGGGGTGAGCTGGTTGAGGGACTTTTACCCCAATGGGGAATACGGGTCAAAATAAGAAGGATGTTAGAAGGATGCTGTCATTGCCCCACTAGCGTATATTGACTGGAATGGCTCATGTTTTGGAAACACCATATGCAGCTGTTCAGGGTAGTAGTTACCTGAAACATCATGTATGCTTAATCATGAGGTCACCAACTCCCTCCTCTTGTTTCCTTCTGGAAGAATCTCTAGTTAGACACAATATGTGGTGGCTAATCATTATATTTCCGGTCTCCGTGGTGAAGGCATTACGGACACAGTTCATAATCTCACTTACCCGCGTTCGAAACACAGCAGATTGCGTTGCGCTGGGTTTTAACGGATTGGTATGGGAGCCGGTCGTTCAGAAAGCAATGGCAAATTACTGAACATAAACTTGCCAAGACATCAACAACAGCAGTAAAATGCTGGTGTTGACAGTGATGTCCTGTAAAAAGGGATATGCAAAAAAACATCATTATATTGTCCGTGTGTTACCGGGACCCCAAAGGTGAAGCAGCGAGCATGTTAGTGTAGCCACTAGGGTGACCATGCTGATGATGTCATGTGTGTGCTCGGACACGCGTTGGACGCCTGTCTTTTTTTAGTTCACTCGGTGATCCATAGACTTATCTTCCTCTGTTGTTTCTCTAGGCCACAAGGTTATGTCGTATTTTGGGCAGTCTTGGAGTATGTGATCTGCTGTCTGCGGCTCCTGGACTTAAAAAAAACCCCAAAAATACAAGGGGAAGCAAAGAGTAGTAACATTGTAAACCTCCTGTGCATGTCGTACAAAGTGACCAATGAGGGTTGGTCTGAGATGGGCTTGATTACACCATAGAAATTTCAGCCAACCATGGCTGGCCTACAAAGGGTTGGGCATGCATGGTTGTGGGCCTGAGCTCCACTAGGAGTCTTGAAGGCAAAAGAAGAAGGAGTAGGATGTTGGAAACTGCTGCATGGATCAGAAACAGAAGAAGAAGAATCATCATATTTCAGCTCAGTTCAGTACTTTACGGGGGAAAAACAAAATTCAGCTTTGTTCAACCCACTTCTTCACCAACAGTTATAAATGAGGTCCATTGTTTGTGGATTTTTATTATCTCTCCTTTCTTTGTTCTCTTATCGAGTTATTCCTAAACAGGAATGGTTATATTTTTCTTTCTGTGTGTGTTAGGTATGGTTGGGTCTTTTGGAGCTCACAATGATTGGAATTTTCTTTATTGCGTATTTGTGTTTATATTCACTTTCTGAAATAGGTTCTGGGACCCATGGCCTTGAGGTGGTTGATGTCAAACAACAGGTCTTTGTTCCTGGCTCTGTTGGTCATTCGCTGTGCCAATGCTCTGATCATACAAACACAGTTTGTTCCCGACGAGTACTGGCAGTCTCTTGAAGTCTCTCACAATATGGTCTTTGGGTAAGTTTTATCATCATCATCATCAAGTGACTTACCCACTGGCAGGGATGAGGGTAATGTTATCTATGATGTCATGGAATTCTGTCCACGCTACTCATCTATTACCTCACTCATTTCTTTCACAGAGGCCCTATCCACTATCACACCCCTCAGTTATTCATTGTCTATGTTTGCATTAAGTCCCTGACTATCACTTTACGTTACTAGTCCAAAGCCTTGTCTAACTCATGAAACACTTCCTCTACTTCTTCTCTTTCTTTTTTCATTTGCTTCAAATTTGTCTGTATCTGCAATGTTATAAAACACCTCTCAATCTTTTTCTGTGCTATTTGCTGTTGCCATGGAGTTTCACTAATAGCATGCTATCTGGTATTGTCCAAAATAGTGTAACTGTTTTTGCACTCTGTGCAAACTTATGTCAGCTCTTCTTCTGTATTCCTTCCTCCCTGATTAGCTATCACATTTCACTAATATCTAATATATTGACTTCCATTCCAATATGGTGGATAGCTTGTTGAGCTGTCAAGGTTTCTGAAGTGGTTTTGCTTCTGACTATGTTTGCATAGGCATTTTCCTTATGTTGGACTAGCAGTACATGGTTCTGTCACCAGCTACTGAGTTAAATGAGTGGAGTGACACTGGATCTCATGTGGAATGCTTTTATGTCTGTCCGCGGCTGTTTGTATTGTTAACTACCTGTTCAGAAAAATGGTGGATAGCCGGTTGCTGAACTAGCTGGTTTTGCCTTATACAGTAATGTGTGTGCAGCTGCTGGTTGTCTAGTGGCTGTCGTTTCCATCGAGAATGAACTGTAATTTTAGTGGTGGACTGTTGTGTTGGCATTATGGCAGCGGCCTTATGCATGTATGACTGTGCTTGCTGTTGGTCTGTCGGGACAGTGTGGAGCTTTTTATGTGGTATTCATTACCTGGTGTGGTATAATAAAAACGTCCCTACCCTTTCCTATTTATGGACTCCCTTAAAAATAAACAAACCCTTACAATTACTGTTTAAGTAACTTCCTTAATGTAGGAGAAAATAAAACAGCGATAGACTGACCGTGGCACAGCTAAATTTAGTTTGGCTTGTTTTCTCTCCCTTATCTGGCCAATCCTGGCGAGGGGGAAAACAAAGACTGAAGCGGCCATTTCTAGTCAAGAGAACTGACAAGAAAGTCGACCTTTCCCTTCGGGGAGAAGGTAGTTTGTTTTAAAACCATGATTCTCTTCAAGCTATTGGTATGTTATCTACATTATTAAGATATATTTATGTATTACATAAACCAGTATGTTTAATTAAGAATTAGTTACAATTCTCTTAAACCAGGCTGGATGATGTTTACTAAGGAAACACAGGTGGGCGCCACGCTGTAATTTTTCCTATGTCTTACAATTTCAAATCCATATGTTAATATCTTGTATAGGCATTATGAACTTATATCTCACTAGTAGTGCTATAATCTATGAATATTATGTGTACTGTAAAGTATCAACTCTCATGTCTGAAACACATTCTAGAGATTTTCTCAATGTAGGAGCAGACCCCTGATTCAGGCTTCATAGTAAAGAACTAGTGTCTGTCAATTTCATATTCCTATGTTAAAACTTCTAGGCACTGTGAACAATATCTCACTATTTATGCTTAGAAATCTGCAAATAATCTATGTACTATAGAAAGGTGTTTTATCCATGCGGGGACATACAAATGATTACGCATATTCCTGACTCGTACTTAGTCAGGGGATAAAATATTTTGCCACATTATAATCTGTAACTTGGAAATATAGTGCTAAATTTTAGTACCATTCTTTTGTTAACAGATTAGTAACCACTCCATATGAGGGTGAACATATAATCATTTCATAAAATAGTGTTAGGGACAGGCCATGTTTGAATATAAATTCATGAACAATTAAACGTGTGATGTAAATGTATGTTCGGATAGGATTCACTCCGCATCGCCTCACCGAAGTAGAAACAGAAGCGAAGATTGATGTGAATAAATTGCTTGCAATATTCAGAAGACTGGACCATGCGGCATAAGTTATTCTTATAAATACCCTCCGAATAATAGCAGTCATTGGCAAAACATATCACAGCGATTACTATCCTCATGTGCTGTACGCAATGGGGGAAAACAATGGATGTTTTAGTTCATGAAGATAATTCAAAAACCTAGGCTCCCTGCATCATCATTATGATTATTATGTATGATTATCATGTACTTAATATCAGAGAAATGTACATGTATGTTTTTTTTCTGGTATGAGAATTTTCTTTGTTCTGATTGTTACTTTTTACTGTGGGAATATACATTTTAATGTTGCACCTTGGGACATGAGGATGTTGATAGAAGAATTCATGTGTATGTCAGTACTTAAGAAGCCAATGGCGAATAGTCTTGACCTAAGGATGATTATAGTGCCGAAAGGAAGACGCGGCATTAGAAACCACAGGGATTCTGTATAGGCTATTCTCTTCAAGTAATGAGAGAGACAATATCAACATGTTGGATGGACAGAATGACTTCACCCATCCAATAGTCCCAGTAACAACAGAACAAAATATAAGTGAGAAAATACCTTACTCACTATGAAGAGTCAGAATGGCTCTACTCAGCAATGAGGGACAGTGGAACATGGACACCCACTCCTTTCCCCTTCTCCCCTTGTTGTTTTGTATTTGTGTTTGTAATTGTGTTGTAAACCTTTTATCATAACACAGTAGGTTAATGCTAGTGTTGTATTCTTTGTCATCCCTTTTCTATAGAAGAGAAGCAGGTGGTGGTTGAATTTGGTGGGACTATATCACTAACACTGGATCCTGGGTAAACAGCCATAAAGTGAATGTCCAAACCATAGTCTGGATCTAGCCATACCTCAATGTTTACTGCGGCGCTCAATAGCTCCATAGCGAGCAACAGATAAATTAGAAGACAACTGACGGGGTGAGTGATTAAGTCCTATTTTAGTAGGAACATCCCACATGTGGACTTCAAGATCTAATAATCTACAAAGATGAAGATCAACAGAGTAACGGACAACAGTGTATCGTCTGCTTTACGTCTGAGAAGTATCACCTATAAGCCTTATCACTCAGCAAAATCAGTGAAACTATGGGACAATCCTACAAGTTACTAAAACTAGCAACAATGAAAGCCCTTCAACTGTTGGTTGGATTACCAAGTTAATATCCACAATGGATAAGTCTTCGAAAGAACATCTCACAGCTGCAAAAGGCAAACATAAGGTTTCAGCCATGCAACCCCAAGTTCTAGCTATGAACACCAACTCAAAATGGGAGAAGACACTGAACCACATAAGCCAATACAACCAAGGTACAAACTGAATATCATCTGAAACATAACTACGAAACCAGATTACCTCAAGGTTCCAAACCCTGAACACCATCAGATAAAAGACCATATGAAAGCAACTAAATGTCTCTACATCAGCAACAAGAGGAATCATCCAATTGTTTGCAAACCTGTTACTGTGCTGGATTCATTCATCTGTGCATATATGTAGGTATAGATCAATTGTGGCCCTAGTCACAGATACTACCATGAGATGCCTCTCAGTCATATAAAGTTCTACACTGGACTAGATAACAACGACTAACTCTTTGCTGGTCCAATGTCAACCTAAATGCCATGGGTTATAGACTCGCGACTTGGTGGGTGTAAAATCTTTGTTGAACTACTTGGGATTCTGATATTAAAAGCAGAGAAGCTGAATGGACGTCTACTTGGCACCATGTATGGTGAGATGGTAAAGTACCTTCTGCAGAGCTTAAGTGGAAATTCCGGAAAGTTAGACCAACCTGAGGCCCCAAATTTCAAAAAAAGACACCGAGCCTACTGCAACAGAGTACTCGAATATTCTAGCCCGCGGAGGGATTTGTGATTGTGTGTAATTTCTATTATAAAGTATGATTTGCACCAGCCAATTACCAGTGACTAAATAGTAAGAACATAACTGAGTGCATTAATTCGGTACCCAGATAATGGGGAAAAGGATCTAATCGACAGCAAAGGTGGACCCATAACCGCACACCAGGAGATAGACTCGATTAATTAATTTAATTAGTACAAACTGCTGTTTATATGTTGGTTTTTGTTTTCTGAAGGTAACAGGTCAGTAGTTTTTTTTTCCAATGGTATATAGATGGTATAGTATTTTGACCCCAACTCATTATTTTTAACAATGAGAGAATGGTAAAAGGTGTCAGAAACATGTTATTTTGGGTTCTATTTAATATCTTTATTTGCCTTAATCATGAGGGAAAATGAAAGTAGACCCAATTTGTGGTTGTTATGTTGTTTGTGATAGCATTGTTGTTGTTTTTCTGGGGTCACTGGGTACTATGTTGTAATACTGCATATCATTCCCATGCCTGTCTGAAAATGCATAGTGTTTATTACACCTATATATATGTAACTGCAGATCTTGAGTTAATACCTGAACTGTTTGTCCAAAAGTGTTGTGTACATCAAGTAAATGTGGTGTCCAACAAGTGGTTGTTTATATGTTGTGAGCAATCAATCTCCTTCTAGCATCTATAGTTAATTTAAAGGGTGATGAAGTGGGAAGGGAAACCTACACACAGATGCCATTGTTTCAAGGATGGAACTCTTTCCTCCTGGGATTTGTGGTAAATATCCCGGATCACCCTGCATTCTTACCAGTGACAGAGAATCAATAAAACCCCCTAGACATTTTAACGAACCATTCTCAGGAATTAAAATCCACATCCCACACCTGGAAAGGCTAACACTGCAGACAAATGCCAGGAAAAAGTTGCATGTGATCACCAAAAGGCAGAAGCATTGAAGCTCTACTACAAATGGACACAATACCAACAAAACAATACTGGACCAATGCTGAAGAAGAAGAAGAAGAAGAAGAAGAAGAATGTAGAGGAAAAACAAAATTAAGTACAAACTTTGATAAGGTGGTCTAGTCAATAAAAATGATGATATTTCAAACAGGTATGGCTATTTAACGTGGGAGTGGCGAGAAGGCCTGCGTGGGTATTCCTATCCACTTCTGTTTGCTGCCTTTTACAAAGTGTTGCATCTTCTGGGATTAGACTCACGGATAATGCTGGTAAGGTAGCTCTTAACTTGCTAATGTAATAGTCACTAAAAAAATTGAGAGTGCATTACTTTCAAAGAAGTTAAATACACAGTGCCAGTGTTGAAGTCAGATTTTTGTAGTATGTTCTAACCAAATGTAAAGTAAGCGAACACATTGTATGATGGCTAGGATTCATGTATTTATAACCCATCATACATTGCTTGGGACTTACAGGCTTATGTTAAGTAAAGGGCTCGTTTTCATGGCTTAAGGTACATTGGGTATATGGTGCTAAGATAGCAGTTTTCTCAACAACATATACATAAGATGATTGTAAGCACAAGCTAAGAAAGCAGTTTTCTCAGCAACAGATATATAAGATGATTGTTAGCACAAGCTAAAAAAGCAGTTTTCTCAACAACATATATATAAGATGATTGTGAGCACAAGCTAAGATAGCAGTTTTCTCTACAACAGATATATAAGATGATTGTGAGCGCAAGCTAAGAAGGCAGTTTTCTCAACAACAGATATATAAGATGTTTGTTAGCACAAGCTAAAAAAGCAGTTTTCTCAACAACAGATATATAAGATGATTGTTAGCACAAGCTAAGAAAGCAGTTTTCTCAACAACAGATATATAAGATGATTATTAGTACAGGCTAAGAAAGCAGTTTTCTCAACAACATGTATATAAGATGATTGTGAGCACAAGCTAAGATAGCAGCTTTCTCCACAACAGATATATAAGATGATTGTAAGCACATACTAGAACAAACACAGACATCTGCATAAAACGTGATTTACAGGTCTACTTACGTCTGAAAAAGTCACTATGTATCTCTGATTAGGAAACAAATTCCAGAAACATGAGATGAACACAACGTAAAGCCTGGAGGGAAAAACTATATAAAGTAATCGGTCCCTTTTTTATTGTGATCTTGAAATAATCGGAGAATTTAACATTGTCAGTACTCTAAATCTCCTTAAATCGGAGACACAGAAGATATTCGCCGAACAAATCCGCAAATATATTTCCACTTAAATTTGGCATTCTGAATTGTAGTGGCTATCTATACCTCAAGGTGTGGACAAGTATGATCTTGACCAAATCACACATTTAGTGCCTGGTGATCTATACCTCAAGGTGTGGACAAGAGTCCTGTTTTTTTACACAGGTATTTGATGTGTGTGTGTGCATGCATGTGTGTGTGCGTGTGTGTGTGTGTGTGCGTGCGTTCGCTCACTTGGAACTCGAGCATATGCCATACATGTGCTACTACTTCAAGTGCACTGGACTGATGTTACATGTGCGTGAGCTGTTTTCCTATTACCTGTGTCCCTCATCATTAGGCGAACCCACTTTGGCTTCTGAGGTACTTGTAATTTACGTCCCCTAGTCAAGGACAAAAAGTCAACATTTTAGTCCAATTGATTGGTTTAAGGGTTGAACCCGCTACCTAGACACCAAAAGTTTAAATGCGAGCGCTCTTTTTCGTTCAGCCATGCTGATCTCCAGGTATTTGATCAAGTGCAAAGATTTTGATTATATAATTAGCAAACATTAGAAGCCAATATTTGGCAGCTATTACAGATAAACATTCTATCTCATTTGAAGACATCTTTCATTCGACAGATAAAGATACCAAAGCTGGTTCAGGCTGTGATTGCTGCATGGGGGGACCTGTGCTTGTACAAGCTCTCATCGAAGCTGAGTGGACGAGCCACTGCCCAGTGGTCACTTCTGTGTCACGTAGGAAGATTGTTCACTTGTATTTGCCTTAATTTTTTTCAGAGTTTTGTCCTTTTTTTTCTTTTTTTTCTGGGAGTTTGTTAGTCATTAGCCGCAGTTCCAACTTCATGGCAAAGGGTCACCCCATAATGCTCTATTCCTGTGCCAGTTAATATCACACAAAATGCTCCTCACTACCCCATGTGAAAAGTCCCGACAAAAAAACAGCATGCACAGGCAAATATGCATAAGGCAGCCGCCAGAAAGTCAAAACAACAGTCCGCCACTAAAATTACATTTCATTGTCCATGGAAGCGGCAGTCACTAGAAAACCAGCAGTTGTACACACATTGCTGCATTAGGTATAACCTGCTAGTTTAGCAACCGGCCTTCTGCCATTTTTCTGTACATGCAGCTCACAATACAAACCACCGAGGACAGATATAAAAGCATTTCATGTGAAATTCACAGTTCACAGTGTCACTCCAATCACTTAACTCAGTAGCTGAGCTACAGAACCATGTACTAGCAGGCCAACAAGAAGAAAATGCTTAAACAAACCGTAGCCAGAAGTAGAAACACTCCATAGGCCTTAACAGATCAACAGCCTATCCGCCATATTGGACCAAAAGTGGAATCTGGGAATTGTTTGGGAAGGAAAGGCAACAGCGAAGGGAACTGGCCACCCTGTTTCATTGTGTCATAGCCTTGAATATGTGAAGACCTTGCACCTCATACTCCAATGGTCCGGCATGGCGGATAGGCAGAGTCACGGTTAAGACCTCAGGTTGTTTATGCTCGTGGCTACTGTTGCATTCGCATTTTCTTCATGTTGGACTGGTAGTTTACGGTTCCATTGCCCTGCTACTGAGTTGAGTGCGTGGCGTGACACTGTGAGCTGTGAATTTCGTGTGAAATGCTTTTAAATCTGCCTGAGGTTGTGGAGCGTGATCTGCATGTTCAGAGCAATTGCGGAGGGCATGTCCCAGAATTGACCGGTATTTGTGCCTTATGTAGAAATGTGTGGCAGCTGGTCTTCTGGTTGACTGCCACTACTTTTGACGATGAACCATGCTTTTGTGGAGGACTGTTGTTTTGGCATTCTGGAGACGGCATTATGTACAGTGAAATGTTTTTTTATTTTTACATCTATTCGAGGTGTTGCAGTGTGATTTGCATGCTCAAATTGGCGTAGCTGGCTAGACAACATCTAGAAATGAAACAACAACATCTAGAAATATCTGCAAATATGGCAGCTGGTGTGTCGCAGCAGAAGCGACCGGTTGTCTTGCCTTATGCAGAAATGTGTGGCAGCTGGTTTTGCTAGTGACTGTCATTTCCATCGATGATGAACTGTGGTTTTGAGGAGGACTTTTGTGTTGGCATTCTGGTGACAGCATTATGTACAGTGAAGTGTTTCTTTACATCTGTTCGAGGTTATTTTGTATCGGAGAAAAATGGCGTGGTGGCTAGAAAACATCTAGAAACGGAACAATATCTAGAGACATCAAGACTTTGTAGGTGAACATCTGGTTGGGAAAGTGACTGCCAATTCCATCAGGGGTGAACTGGACTGTTCGTAGAGGAATTTTGTGGTGACATTCTGGTGGTGACATTTTTCCATGTGCCGGAGCGGGCCGTTGTTTGTCGAGACTCCTGTCTTTCCCACTTTTCACATGGGGCATTGGGAAACATTTTATGTGATATTCACTGGCAGGGGAACGGAGCATAATGGGGACGACCCGTTGCTGTGATGTTGAAACCACGACTAACGACTAACTCTGGCAACATTTTCTATGGGCTACCACTACCTTTCTATAAAGAATAATATGTCATATTTCATGGAAACAAAAACAATCAGATGAAGAGATTCTAAAGAAGCTAGGAATAACAAGGGAGTTGATGAAAGAAATAAAACAAGACAAATTAAATATTTTGGCTATGTTAAAAGACATAGCTGTCTGGTACAAACAGTACTGAAGGGAGGAGTTGAAAGCAAGTGAGCAAAAGGTGGACAGCGCTACAAGTGGGAAGATAACATCAAGAGATGGACGAACAGCAGTCTGTCAAAGTGCACAACCAGGGCAAGAGACAGAAAGTGTTGGCGATTCATTGCAGACAACCTTCATTGCGAAGATGGCACTGATCGATTGATTGAAATAATAATATAAGTAACATGAACTTCATTAAAATATATGATGCACAGTATACTATGCACTACAACATCTACTAAAATCAAATGCGTTATCTCGTAACACCAAAATTACAATATACAAAACACTGATCAGACCAGTTGTGCTGTATGGCTCTGAAACCTGGAGTACAACGAAAAGAGACGAAGCCTTGTTACAAACCTTTGAGAACAAAATTTTAAGACGCATCTTTGGACCCATTAGGGATACACATAGTGGAGAGTGGAAAAGAAGAAGTAACAAAGACATTTATGATCTGTTTAAGTCCCCGCTAATCACTGGTATCATGAAGGCTAATAGACTACAATGGCTGGGGCATATAGAAAGAATGGAAGATAATAGGGAAACAAAACTCGCTTACACTCAGGAAATAAATGACCGTAGACCCCGAGGTAGACCAAGAAGACGGTGGAGGGATAATACATGTACAGACCTACAAGCACTTGGAATCAACGACTGGCAAGAAAAGGTCCACCAGAGAGATGAATGGAGACGGATTGTATTTGCAGCAAAGAACCTCAATGGCTCGGAACGCTGAAGAAGAAGTGTTAGCGTCATGTTAAATATGTCAAAAGACTTAAATATCACAGCTCGACTATAAACACACACGAATGAACAAACAAACAAATTTTATTTTCAAAAGGTTAAGAATTGGGCACACAGGCTCATCTAACATTCTGCCCCTCTAGCACTCTCTTTCATACATGATGATCCACACATCACTTGAGGCTAACCGAGAACAACAACAACACAGCCAGCAAACTATGTGGGTTGCTTGAAGAACAGTGTAACGGGTGAAAAGGCAAGAGGGTTGACTTCATGCACTGGAATTTTTTTTTAGGCGCTCGATCCCTTTGAACAGAAGAGTAGTCTATACACACTATATTAGTGATGTACTGAATTTTGTGTGTAAATTAGCTTTCCTTATTAACAGTGCCCCTTGCCATCAGGCGAAGCCATTCCGACTTCACAGGTACGTGTAATTTACATCTCCAAGTCAAGGACAACAGGTGAAAATTTTAGTCCAGCTATCCGGTGTAGGGGTTGAACCCCTTACCTCGGCATCAGCACAACGGATGTTTAAGAACATGCGTTCTTACACATTCAACCATGCGGACCTGCTTACACCATATAGCTTGGTCTCTTTTCACAGTGCAGACTGCTGAAAGCATGGCACACAGCAAAAACTCCATAGCTCCAGGTATGACCCCCAGGAGTCTCCAAGAAAATCAATCAGTCAATCAATCATGTGCCATGCCGGAAAGCGTGGGCGGTCATGACTTGCCATTTCACTCAATCACCAGAGTTGTGGATCAGCTTAGTGTTCCTGTCTCATCCATGCCATTTGGCCAAGCCATCCAGGTATTTTCCTTTCAGTCTTCCTCTTGGTAGGCCATCTTCAATCTTGCCAGTTGTCACTAAGTTCTCCAATCCATTTCTTCTCATAACATGTCCAAAAAATTTTGACTGTCTACGTCTAAGTTCTCTAATCAATTTACAAAAATGCACTTGTGAATTAAATAAATGACTGAGTCTGGAAATGAACCCACAACATTCAGAACACTAGCCTACAGGATACTCTTGGGCAAGGTGGAGTACCCATTTATCCATTTTCAGCACCTTTCTTATGCTAGGGTAGATTGTTGTAAACTTTTACTCGAGTTTAGATATGTATGTATGTACACACTTGTCTGCGCATGTATGTACATACATACCCAGAGCAGTCTGTTTTAATGGTGCCAGAGACTCGCCATCTCCGCTTTTTCTGTTAGTTAAATATTTCCGCCACATGAAGGTGGGGAGTTGGACTTTTGCTGCCAGAGGTGATCAGTACACATCTGTTCAAACTGCATCATCGTTTATCTCAGAGTAATTTATACTTTAATATTCTTGGTAAATTTCCCTGTATCGGTGATTCTAATTATTTTAAAATAAGAAAATACATAATTACTACTCTTGTATAAGGTTTTAAGGTGTTTCAGAGGTGCTCAATTGGGAGGGTGCAAGCCTTATCTTGGTGCAAGGAAATGTAACCTAAAGACTAATGGCATGGCAATATAGGCCCGGCCCAAATCCGTGGTTGGCAACTGGTCTAGGATGGAAGCTCCGACAGGCGGACAGTTAGAGCATTGCTTTGCTGATCCTGCAGCTTTTGTAGCTTGTCTTGTTTCAAATGTATTGGTGTTACCTTTCCTCTGGAGTAAACTAGCAGGCCCAGAGAGGCAGCATGCTGCATGATCTCTACAATTCAGCCCAGGCTTTGTGTTCTGGGGAGATTTTTATGCCTTTTTTGTTTTTTGTTGCAGCACAATGACTATCAAAACAATGTTTTCCCGTAGTGAATTTGAATAATGAAGACACAAACTATAGATTGCATGATTTATTGCCTGGCATATTTTGCTGCATCTCATCAGGTATATACTGCAGAAATCACACAACATAAAGTAAAGTAATCAGATAAATCCTTCAAGCTGAAATATACACATGTTCGCACAGTAATGTAAATTGTCTACCACAGTAATTTTAAACTGACTATAATGCAGATTAATCCTGATGGC
The DNA here is from genome assembly GCA_014155875.1 of Cepaea nemoralis. Taxonomy (NCBI): domain Eukaryota; kingdom Metazoa; phylum Mollusca; class Gastropoda; order Stylommatophora; family Helicidae; genus Cepaea; species Cepaea nemoralis. The sequence goes on from JACEFZ010015803.1 coordinate 68,717, forward strand.
TTCTGCGAACTTTAACAAGCGTTTATTTTGTGTGTTAACCCTTTACAGGGCAGACGCTTGTCCTTTCTTTAGCCCTGAACGGGCAAGATTTTTTTAGGTTCGGTAAAATTTCGGGTTGCGTTAGTAAAAACATCACAAATAAGGTGTTAGTCAACCGATTTTAGTTAAATAAACAACACAATGAAGGGAAAAGCATGCAAAATATGTTACTCATGCGATTGTTGTCGGTAATCCATATATGAACACAAATATTTATGAAATACAGCGTATTTGTGATTTTCCGTCATCTATACGGCAATTTACAAACACATATTCAGAATCATAATCACTTTGTTTAAAGTCCGACTCACGACTGCTAATACAAAGTAACGCTTTTCACTGATATCTAGCTGCGATTAATATTAATAGTCAACTTTGTGCCCTTTAATGTCACTTAAATTGAACCTAGCGAAATCTCGGCTATCACTTTAAGAATCGCCGAAATCCACTTTGAAAAACTAAGTGTAAAAACCCCGAAAACTTTCAAAAAAAGTCTGTAAAAGTCCATTCAAATTCATAGTAGGTGCTTACAAATGGCGGCCACGTTGTCAAGCTATCGGCGAAAGCGAAAGTAGCCATTGGAAGTATCGGAAAGCTGAGAGATCGCGTTTTTACAATACATAATAGTATCGGGCGGTTTGGGATGTTTTGCCCGTTTACGGTATAGGACGGAAATGGCCGTTCTACCCTGTAAAGGGTTAAACAACACATGAAACGCATTATCTCCATCAATCAAGTAACCGGTTTAAAACATGCTAATCCATGACATAGGAGGTTTGTGGTATGACAGCTTGACCAGGTTCCCATCACCTTTGTGTATTATCTTGTCAATCCAGTTGGGTATGTGTTTGACCACCCTGTTGTTTAACTGCCTCTCTGTTCCTCTGTTCTGCCAATGTAGGTAGACTGGCACCTACATGTGAATTGGTAAATGTAATTGGATTTGGCGTACAAAGGGACAGGTTCTATTACTGCTGGGATGGGAACAGGTGTGGTTTTGTACCTAATAACTGGAGTTGCAGCATAGAATGTTTCGCCTACTGCTGTATTGAGCCGCTCCTGCAGACGTTGTATTACATCATCCCCTTGAAAGGTTAGCTGGATAAATACCTTGAGTTTAGAGACTGATGTTTCGTCGGGTTTTGGTTTCGGCTGTTGGTAGTGGCACTTTATAAATCCTGTGGAGTACCCATTCAGGTGTAAGACGTTCTTCAGAGTTTCAGATTCATCTGTCAGTGTGTCCTGAGTGCATATCTTCCTGGCACGGTCAAATAGGGTCCGTACTAAGCCATGTTTGTACTGGACAGGTACGAAGCTCTGAAAATTTAAGTATTGGCCATTCCATGTTTCTTTGTGGTACACCGATCTTTGAATTGTGCTGTCTGCTCTTAAATAGAATGTCTCATTAGAATATCTAGGAACGGTAATGCTTCATTGTGTTCTGTTCCATAGATAGAGAGATGTTTTTATGCGTCTGGTTCATTATGGCCTGGAACGATGTTGCTTGTAGCTCGTCTATAGTGAAAATTATGTCGTCCATGACAGTAGAAGACTAAGTTTTTAATGTCTGAGGATCTGTTTTCTTCTAAATGTGCCATGAAGATGTCCACTAGAATAGGACCAAGTGGACTCCCCATGGTCACTCCATCAATTTGGCAGTATGACTTTTTTAGAAAACTGAATTTTATGTTGGCGGTACATAGTAATAATAGCCTCTCCAGAATAGATGTTGGTAAGCCTAGTTTTAGTTGTTTGTCTTTAATGCGTTCACTTATTATTTTCACTGTCTCATCTAATGGAACGTTGGTGAATAATGAGGCTATATCCATGGATGCCATGTGTTTATTATTTATGTCCGTATTTTCCAATAATTCCACCAGTTCAAATGCATCTCCTGAGTATTTTTGGATCGAAGGACTGTAGCTCTGTCAAGATGGTAAGGTGTCAGTACAGTTAGGGTTTTAATGTGTTTTTATGTAGTAAGTGTTTGTAGCTGTTGTGTTTATAATTTCCATTCACAGCTGCTATCTTGGTTTACCATTTACTGCTGCACTCGTACTTTGAGTAACTCCACGGAGACTGTACTTATCACTGCTGCATTGAGTTATTTCCCTTGGCCGGATCATCCATCGTAAGTTCGCTTGTTGTTAATGTTGTTTTTTAACTCAGTGGTTCCCAACCTGTGGATCATGCCCTTCAAGGGGGCGTTGAAGTGGTTTCTGGTGGGCCATCATAGTTATTTTAATTGCACTTGTATTTATTTTAAAATTTCACACCAATGATTGTCAGCACATATTTATTCCAGTATAGCTATAATTTTTAACCTTTAAAATTGCATACAGTTGCTTGACGATGATCAGGTATCACCTGTAGTACATGAGCGTCCCCCTCCCTCTCTTTATCTCTCTCTCTCTCTCTCTCTCTCTCTCTCTCGCTCTCTCTCTCTCTCTCTCTCTCGCTCTCTCTCTCTCTCTCTCTCTCTGTATAGGTGGCTGAGGGATATGTGTGTGTCGGAGCGGGATGTGTGAGTGGGTGGAGGATGTGTGTGGGTGGGGGTATTGTGATCGAGAGATGTTTGGTTAGGGGTGGGTGGTTGCGGGGTGTGTGGGTGCGTAGTGGAGGATATGTGGGTGAGTGAGTGTGTGTGTCTGTTGGTGGATGTGGGGATGTGTGTGTGGGAGGGGGATTTGTTTGGTGTGGGGGTATGTGCGTGGTGGGTGGGTGAGGCTATCTGTGTGGGTGTGGATGGTGGATATGTGTGTGGTGTGTGGATGGGGATATTGTGTGGTATGTGGGTGACGGATATGTGTGTGGTGTGTAGGTGGGGGTTTTTGTGTGTGGGTGGTGGATACCTGTGTGTGTGGGGAATATTGGGTGGGTGGTGGGTGTGTGTGGTATGGGTGGGGGATATGTGTGTGGTGGGGGATGTGAGTTAGTGCATGTATGTGTGGGTGGTGGTGTGTGTGTGTGTGTGAGTGGATTGGGGATATATAGTTAGGTAGGGAGATGTGTGTTTGTGGGTAGGGAGATGTCTGTTGGTGGGGATGTGTGTGTATGGGTTGGGGATATGTGAGCGAGTGCATGATGTGTGGGTTGGTGGGGGATGTATGTGTGGGTGGAGAATGTGTGATCGATGGAGGTGTGGTTGGGGGATGGGTGGGTAGAGGGTGGGGGATGGGTGTGTGGGTTAGGATGTGTATGTGGGTTGGTGCGGGATGTTTGTGTGGGTGGTGAGTGTGTGTGGGTTGGGGGAACGGTTGAGGGCAGTGTGTGTGGGTGGGGGTTTGTGGGAGGGGATGGGTCGGTTGGTGAGGTATTATGCGTCCCTGGGTGTGGATGAGTGGGAGATGTGCCTCATAACATGGTAATTTGCATTGTTTATGTTTACAACATTCATTTGACAATGTTTTTTTTTCTTCCTATGTAAATGTATAATGCGCCATTGATGAACAAAAGATGAATGATTGGAAGGGCCGAATGTAAACGGGCCTGCGTGCCCAATTTGTGAACCTTTTAAAATAAAGTTGATTTGATTTGATTTGATATCTCTCTCTCTCTCTCTCTCTCTCTCTCTCTCTCTCTCTCTCTCTCTCTCTATCTCTCTCTCTCTCTCTCTCTCTCTCTCTCTCTCTCTCTCTCTCTCTCTCTCTCTCTCTCTCTGTCTCTCTCTCTCTCTCTCTCTCTCTCTCTCTCTCTCTCTCTCTCTCTCTCTCTCTCTCTCTCTCTCTCTCTCTGTCTGTGTCTGTCTGTCTGTCTGCCAGATGGTGCATTACTATTACTTTTTGACTGGCCCTCCTATTTCTTTAAAATAAATATGTCCTAACATAAATCATAAAATGCAACTGCACATTTATTATTACAGCATATTTAAAACATCATAATAACATGATTGTAATGCCCTGATTGATCATTCATTCATTCATTCATTCATTCATTCATTCATTCATTCATTCATTCAGTAGCATGTCCTTTGCAGAACCTTGCTCCCATAACAACCTTCTGGAAAACCTCTCGATCATAAGCAAGATGTCCAGCGTCCGATACAGCCATCTGGTGATCATCCGCCATATCCTGCACCCATCTTCCCTTTGGCCTTCCTCTTCCTCTCTTCCCAGGCATATACCTCTCCATTATTGTTCTCTCCAAACTTTCGTGACGTTTCAAGTGACCAAAATATTTAAATTTTCTTTCTTTTATCGTCTTTAATAGCCAACCTTCTTTAATATTCAGCTCTTGAAGTATGGATGTAGTTGTTCTTTTCTTTACCCAAGATATTCTTAGAACTTGTCTATAACATTTATATTCACTACACTTATTAATAATCCTGTTCAAGCATTCTGCGGAATTACCAGATAACTAAAAAGAAAACACCTAGATAACCAATTCTCCTTCTTCTTTCGTTAGCTGGAAATATATCTATAACTGCAATGCTGTCTCTTGTATGAATTTAACTGTCTTTTTAAGTTCACACAGCGGTCCATAGAGTTTATCTTCCATTGTCGTCTCTCTAGGTCAGAAGGTTTGCCTAGATATGTTATATTTTGGGCAGTCTTGGAGTATGTGCTCTGCTGTCTGTGACGCCAATCCACATATGCACATGGCTGTTTCACCAATCTTGAATTTTGTATACACGTGGTTGCATAATCTATTGTGTCCTGTTCTGAGGCGCAGAATAATGACTTGTTCTGGTCTGTCCATAATGTGGTAGTCATCTTGAGCAGGTTTTGGTGACTTTCTGACTGATTTGATCATTCTTTTCTTTTGGTGGAATGTAATGGGCACATCAGGCTGTTCTTCTTTGGCTTCTTCCTTAGCCAGTTGATCAGCTCTGTCATTTCCGGGTACTCCACAGTGGAATGGTATCCACTGCCGGGAAGGTTAACCCGGTCAACAAATGCCCACAGAAGTCGGATGTGTCTGCCTAACGGCGCAAGAATGCAGCTCTGCTGTAAACAGGCACAATGCAATCACGTCCGAAAAAAGAAACTCTGGATGAACGCAGAAGAAGAAGAAGTATCCACTGTATGGTAACCTTATGCTGACTGCTAAGTTAAGAAAATATTGTCCTTAGTACTGGCAATTTCCCAGACAGGAGCGCCTCGAGTACTGATTTTGCATCTGCCAATAGCACCACGGGTTGTGTACCATTGCTGGTATTTAGTAATTTCTCTGTTGCTATCTTGATTGCCTCAATTTCAGCATCATAGTTACGGCAGTACTTTCCTGTCGGTACTCTGGCTGTGTCCCTAGTATTATTTGGGTATTCTATGTACACTCCCGCTCCTCCATTTCGAACAGCATTTTGTGCTGACCCATCTGTGTAGACTCGGATCCAGAGGTCCTGTGGGTATTCTTCATCAAGGAAGCTGAGAGTGGCGGTTCTGCGCTGCACACTGTTCTGTTACTTCCTTGTTAAATATTCCTCTCACTTTTGTCTGGATTTGTAATGATAGTCTATAGATAACCAATGAGTAGGGGACATAAACATATATTTGTTAAAAGGGAGATTACTAGAATAAAAATAAAAATAAATCATATACCAAGGTGTAATGTTATCAGTTAACTTACTAATCTCTCTACTATTACCCTAGAAATAAAACAATCAATACTGAGGTCAGATAGTCTATTCTCATGAATAATACTTCTAGTTCACTTATAGAAGAAAAATTTTAATCTTCACATAATTACATTTTATAATCCACTTTTTAGTTCTACATTTATTTTTAATTTATGATGGTAATCCTTTCATTCATTACTGCAGGAATTGAAAATGATGTTTATTTTTTACTGGCCTCCTAGGGTCACACAAAATATGATAACTTTATGAAGTTTGAAAATTGAAGATACAAACAATAGATTGCACTATTTTTGTCAGGCATATTTCGCTGCATCTCGTCAGGTACTTCCTGCAGAATTCACAAAACATAAATTAAAATAACCCCCTCTGCCGTGCGTCCACCTTGACGAGGTAGAGGGGCTTGAGCGTTCCAATGACCCCAAGAGCTATGCCGACGGTAGCACAGCTACTGGTAGGGTCACCCATGTCGGACAGGTCAAGGGAGAGGGACCAGCAAACCTGCTGCCTTGTAGGTAGACTGGGGACAGTCAAAGGCTAGGGAAAGCATCCCGAACAAATGCTTGTCGAAATCAGATGTACTGAGCCACAGGCTTGACAAAGAAGTGCAACGTAACTTTATCATTTCATGATGCCACAGATGAAAATTAATCGTTATGGTGCTAATCCCGTGAAGTCCCATCAGGCGGTGATAGTGCCGGGCCCCCTGCCTCGAGGGGGTCCACCCATGACTACTGGTGGTCACCTTCCCCTGTGCTGTGGAGTCAAGGCACAGAGGAGTAGGTTAAGAGCTATTGACCAAACACCCCGAACACTCAACATACTACAATGGAATGCAGAAGGAGTTTATAACAAGAAAGCCTCCCTAACACAGCGTCTTCATAAAGATAGAATAGATGTGGCATGCATTCAAGAGACACACCTCAACGCCAATCGCACATTTTCAGTCAAGGGATATCAGGCCACACGTTTCGACCGCGAAGGACACAAAGGAGGAGTTGTAATACTTACACGAAATACAATACCTTGCAGCGAAGTATCTGTGATCTCTGACAACCAAACGGAAATTATAGGTGTTGATATAATGATAAAGGACGTGAAAATAAGAATTTACAATCTATATAGCCCGGCAGATAAGGATCTTACACTCTCAAACATGGAATAACTGACACAAATTGCATTGTTGTCGGAGACTTTAATAGCCGTTCAGAAAGATGGGGATACCCAGATACTGACAAAAGAGGAGATGAAGTGGAGGACTGGGAAATAGACTCAAATCTCCATCTACTTAACAAAGCGGATGACACACCGAGCTTCTACTCCAGAAGATGGATTACCACTTCTACTCCAGACTTAGCTTTCTGCACAGGAGACATCCTCCACAAAATCGAACGCCATGTGCTGGACCAATTAGCAGGTAGTGACCACAGACCAATCAAGCTTGTAATAAATATGGAGTATGTTCCACAGGAGCAAAAGCCTTTGCCCCGTTGGAATTACAAACGAGCAGATTGGGACAGATTTGCCATACTAACAGACAAATATTGTGAAAACGTAAATACACGATATGGCAACATGAAGCAAATGGTGGAAAGTCTAAACAGAGCAATAATACAGGCGGCCACTGAGTCTATTCCAAGAGGAGCAAGGAAAAATTACAAACCATACTGGACTGAAGAACTACAATTTTTGGAGGACAAAGTTGAAGATGCTAGGAAGACCGCAGAGAGAGAACAAACAACTGAAGCGAACATCTCTCTCAAAGCCATCTCAGCAAAATATAAAAGAACAGTAAATCAAACAACAAGAGATTGTTGCAGGAAAAAAACAGAAAACCTGAATTTTGACAGGGATGGAAACAAACTATGGAAACTAGTGAAAGCCATGAACAATGAAGGACCTAGAAACAAACAAATAACAATTAAACAAGGAAATGCCTTGCTTACAGGAAAAAAGGCTGCAAATGCACTAATGGAACACTATGCCAGTGCAAACCACATTGATATTACAGCCGAACAGAAGAAAGCAATCAAAGATAAACAGATACATCATACATATACAGAGACAGCAGCAGAATATATGATGGCAAATCTAACAATGGAAGAAATGGAACAGGCAATGAATACCCTAAAAAAGAAGACATCACCAGGAAAGGATGGAATCACAAATGAAATGCTAATAGGACTAGGCACTAAGGCAAAAAAGAAACTACTAGCAGTCCTAAATTACAGCTGGAAGAGGGGAATAGTCCCACAGGCATGGAAGGAAGCTATACTAATACCAGTCCCAAAGAAAGGAAAAGACCTGGAAGAACCAAATGGCTATCGACCTATCAGTCTTCTTAGCTGTGTAGGAAAATTAATGGAACGCATTATCAATGGCAGGCTAACATGGCATCTGGAAGAAAACCAACTCTTAACACCTCACCAAGCAGGATTCAGAAAGTACAGATCTACTGAAGATCAAATAACCTATATAGCTCAGGAAATAGAGGATGCCTTCCAAGAGAAAAAGCACACACTAGCAGTCTGGATAGATTTAGAAAAAGCATTTGATAAAGTATGGAAGGAAGGACTGAAAGTAAAACTGCAAAAAATGCATGTTTGCGGGAAAATGTACAAATGGATCAGCCACTACCTTGAGAACAGAACTGCCAGGACAAAAGTACAAGGACAAACCAGCAAAATGATGCTGTTGGAGCAAGGTGTCCCCCAAGGAGGAGTTCTTTCACCAACATTATTCCTAGCATATATAAACGACATCACGGAAAATTTTTCAGCCAGAGTACACACATCATCCTTTGCAGATGACCTAGCCATATGGACATCTGAAGAATATATTAGTACAGCTAACAGCAGAATACAGCAAGCCCTATTAGCGCTAGAGGACTGGTCAAAATCATGGCTAGTGAAGATAAGTGAGGAGAAAACAACATGCACAGTGTTCTCCCTCTCAACTAAAACTCAGCAACCTAAGCTGGTATTGAATGGAAAAATATTGCGCCATGAAGAAAATCCAAACTATCTAGGAGTCACCTTTGATCGTCGCCTGACATGGAAGACACAGGTTGAGAAAAATCGAACAAGAGCAAGGCAAAGAATGGCAATCATGAAAAAGCTTGCTGGTACAACATGGGGAGCAGATGAGAAAGTTCTCAAGAAGTTATATACTGGGCGGGTGAGGCCAGTACTGGAATATGGCATTGCAGCTTGGGCAACAGCAGCTAAGTCAAACTTTAACAAAATAAGTAGAGTCCAAAATCAAGGAATGCGAATCATAACTGGAAGCCTGAAGACAACGCCTATTAATGAATTAGAAAAGATCACTTGTTTACAACCAATGCAGGATAGAAGAGATAGCAGAGTCCAGCAACAAGCAGAAAAATTTAGAAGATTGACAGACCACCCTATGTACAACAGATGTAATGGTTTTGGAAAGGGAAGACTGAAGCGTAGCAACTTTGTAGAAACTGCAAAACGAAGGATTAGGTCAGATCCTATTCTTAACATATCAACAGTCAAGCCCATACACAATGCACACAAGTTCCCAGCTTGGAGACAGCAGCAACTGCCTGAGATGATAGAAAACATTCCTGGTATTGAGAAAAAGAACACTCAGCATGAAACCGAAAGAAGAGAATTAACCCTAAACTACATAAAAGAACATTACCCAAGCAGGAATTGGACCCATGCATATACAGATGGATCAGCCAAAAATTCAATAGAGAATGGAGGAGGAGGAATTCTCCTAAATTTAAAAAATGGAGCGAAAAAAACACATTCAATGGCAACTGGAAAATTTTCAAGTAACTTCAAAGCGGAGGTAGAGGCTCTGAAAACTGCAGCAGAAATGCTCCTGATGAAGGAAAATAAAGAGAAGCAAATAGCTATCTTCACAGATGCAAAGTCAGCTGTCTCAATACTGAAGAGCAATAACAGCACAGAACTAACTGACCTAAGAGCAGCACTCCATGGTCTATGTCAGAAATCCAAAAAAGTTTTAATACAGTGGATCCCATCACATTGCAGTATACCTGGAAACGAAGAGGCTGACAGACTGGCAAAAGAGGGCGGACGACTACCACAGCCTGACATAGACATAACCTATAATGAGGCAAAGAGGTTGATAAAAAGCACTTATAGAACCAAATGGGAATCAGAGCATCCAGGCCATCAGAAGGATGATGCATATTACAAACTCGACCGAAGAGAACAAGTAGCAATCTTCAGACTCCGCACAGGACATAACAGGCTGAAATACCACTTGTTCAATAAACTAAAGATAGGAGATACCGATGAATGTAATTGTAGAACTGGAAAAATGACAGCAAAACATTTGCTGCAGGATTGCCCAACGTATGCAGAACAGAGAAAGATATTTTGGCCCACACCTGCTTCATTTGAGGACAAGCTCTATGGAGATATCAACAAGCTCAAGTTGACCGCAGCTTACTTTAACTACATACAGGTTGACATTTAAAGGTGCATGAAGACCCAGAGGCATGAAATGGAATATTGCTTGGATAGTAAATCCATTATGTGGAAAGTCCAAATCGAAAGCCCACTGTGTGGGCTTCATAAAAGGTGGAAAAGTGTCCTAGTGGCACGAAATGGAATATTGCTTGGCTAGCAAATCCATTACATGGAAAGTCCGAATCGAAAGCTCACTGTGTGGATGTCATCTGCAGACTGCATACTTCTGGTTTCCGGAAGAACAGCCTATGGTGAACGGAAGGCCCAATATACGGAAGTGAGGCTAAGCAGCCATGTGCAGGACGTGACGATTCCTTGGGTGAGCCCAGTACCAGAGCGCTATGTATCGGCTCTGCAAGTATGGAAGCCTCCTTGGATGGCGGGGAATGCCCATGGTCTGCCCCTGCCTTCCCTTGAGGGCTGACCAGGATCTTTGACTGTTCTATATGGACCAGCTGGGATGGGGGATAACACCACAACAGTGAGAGTCAAACGTCCTAAGAAACCCCCGGGAAGGTTAACCCGGTCAACAAATGCCCGCAGAAGTCGGATGTGTCGGCCTAACGGCGCAAGAACGCAGCTCTGCTGTAAACAGGCACAACGCAATCACATCCGAAAAAAAAACTCCGGATGAACGAAGAAGAAGAAGAAATTAAAATAACTAGATAAATCCTTCAAGCTGAAATATACACATGTTCGCAAAGTAATGTCAGTTGTCTATCATGGTAATTTAACACTCACTAACATGTCTTTCTGTTTGCACAAAACTGGTCTATGTAGATTAATCATTATTGTCTGCAAACTTTAACAAGTGACTATTTTGTGTGTTAAACAACAAGCACAACTCAACACAACTTTATGAAAGAAATAAGAAGACTGAATATTAACATGTTAGGAAAAGCCAGACTCCTCGATGATGCAGCTGCTTGAGTCTCCATAAGATACAGCCTCACAATCCACACTTATAACGGGACGTACGTGTAAAGTCGACAGCGCATTCGAAGCTGCCCAGGCATCACACCATCATGTCCTCTGCCTAGTGGTGTAGGCGTGCATGTCTTCACCAGATCTCACTCCTTGGTGTTCTGCTGGGTCAATTCTGATCTTTTCCCACTGATCTTTCCAGTTGTAACGATGTTCACCAATGCCTCTCTTTTCAACACATGGCCAAAGAATGCTGTTAGTCTCTTTCGTAAATGAGTGTCATATAAAAAAAAACATTAAAAAAAAACAAAAAAACCTCAAAACCCTGTTACACCAAGGAAGGTTAACCCGGTCAACAAATTCCCGCAGAAGTCGGATGTGTTGGCCTTATGACGCAAGAACGCAGCTCTGCTGTAAACAGGCACAATGCAATCACTTCCAAAAAACGCTCTCATGATGAATGCAGAGGAAGAAGAAGAAACCCCTATTACCACACTGCTGCCCCTGAACAGTCACAACTACCGTATACACCATCTGAAGCACACAGTGCAAACAAAGATAGATTTGTAAGTAATTATACTAAACAGATAATGACCAGCGCCATGACCGGAAGAGACAGTGATAAACACACCACCACTACGAAGAAACCTGTCAGATTCTTCTCGACACCTCATTATTGACTTGGATATTTCAGGCTTGGGGAAAGAATTTACTAAATATTTCCAGAAATTATAACATGAATACAGGCAGTTTACACAAGAAGAAACTTAATTGTACTCAATCCCTCTCTCCCCCCCCCCCCCCCCCACCCCCCTTCCTGATGTGTCTCCACCTTGCCTTTTGTGGGGGGGGGGGGGGGGCTTGCGTGTCCCAATGACCCCAAGAGCTAAGCCGACGGAAGTACAACTATGTGTCGGACAGGACTTGGGTTAGGGACCAGACCAAGAGAGACACAACCTTCTGCTCTGCAGGTAGACTGAGGATAGCAGTCAAAAGTTCAAATCAGGCACACAAAGGCAGAAAATCTTCATCCGGACACATACTCCAAGGCTCTCAGCTGAGGGAGATGGCTGAACGCCTCTAAGCTATAAACCCTTGGATGTGAGAGCCGGGCCGATACTTACCTACTGCAGAATGGAGGTGAGGTACTGTGCACGCTACATGCTTAGTTCAGATACCTGTTCGAAGGCTCTCAGCTGGGGGATATGAGGGATCCCTGGATGAGAGGGCCTGGCTGTCACTCACTCTCTGGTAGTGTGCTGAGCCGGCAGCACATGTAGCCTATCTCGTGAGTGATACGTAAGGAGGAAAAGCGGTTCAGTCACATGAAGTGGTTTTGATGAAAGTCTGTATCTACACTCATAGAGTGAGCATAGTCAGAGGTGGGAAAATGTCTCAAAAACACAAAATGGAAAGCTTAGCTAGCGAATCCATCACGTGGAAGTCCAGTGCAAAAGCTTGATAAGTGGATGTCGTCCTCAGACTGTCCGTCCCTGGTTTGTATGGGGAGCGATCAGTGTTAAAATGAAATGCCCAATACGTGGAAGTGAGGAATGGTGTGATGCAACCATGAGCAAGATGTGGTGATTCCTCAGGTGAGCCCAGTCTCAGAGCACTGTTTGCCAGCTCTACAATTATCGAAGCCTCCTTGGATAGCGGGGAATTCCCAGGGTCTGCCCCTGCCTTTCCTTGACGGTAGACCGTGATGTCTTTGACTGTTCTACCTTGACCAGCTGAGATGTGAGCAACACCACAAAAAATGTTTATCAAAACCTCCAGGATGATTAACCTGATCAAAAACGCCCGCCAAAGTTGGATGTGCAGGCCTAAGGGTGGCAAATTAAAACTGGCACAATGCAAAAACGTCAGAGTGAAATGTCTTACGTGCCTGGAACAGCTCTGACTTTCTTGTTTTCCGAATGTCCTTGTTTCCAGAACAGCTCTGACTAGCTAGTTTTCCGAATGTCCGTCGTGCTCGGAACAGCTCTGACTATATATGTCTTCCAAGCACAATGAACAGCACGTGTCCGAATTGAAAGCTCGCTTAGTGGATACTGTCTGCAGACCAGTCTGGTTTGTGTGGGGAGCGGCAATTAGCGAACGAAATGCCCAATATATTGAAGTCGGGAATTAAAGCAGCCATGAGCAGGACGTGACGATTCCCTCGGTGAGCCCAGCACCAGAGCGCTACGTATCGGCTCTGCAACTATGGAAGCCGCCCTGGATGGTGAATAATGCCTATGGACAGTCCCTGCCTTCCATTGAGGGCTGATCGCGAAGTTTTCAACCGTTCTAACTTAACCAGCTGGGATGTGAACAGCACCACAAAAGTGAGAGTCCCTCAGGAATGCTAACCTGGTCAAAAATGCACGCTAAAGTCGGATGTGTTGGCCTAAGGGTTTCGGCCCAAGGGTGCCTAACCAGACACACCGCAATTACATCTGAAAAAACACTCCGGATGAATGCAGAAGATACTCAACCTGTTCTTTTTATAACAACAACGATGGCAGTGGAAATTAAAATCATGAGTATTAACATTTGAGGTATAAGATCCAAACTCAAATCATCTCACATCACTCATACACAAATACAAACCTGCTTTTATACTCATATGGGAAACTAACGTTAACACCGATAAACACTCATCATATATCACAACATGCCTCGGTCTAAGACATTCATGTTTTAGTCTTAGTACTCAACATATCGACTTGGGTACAGTGATAATACAGACATCGGACAGATGGCAGATTACAAGAAGGACAAGGACAGCCAGGGTAAAATAGTTATAATACAGGTGGGATTACCTTACATAAATACACAATTGTCAACATACACGCACCGCCTGACTACAGACATCAGCCGCTCTTCTACCAAACACTGGAAAACTTACTCTCACACATATTGGGGTCACAACATTATTTGGGGGCGATTTTAATTGCGTGCTTGCTGTGCATGACCTAATAAATGGAGATGTAAGAATGCAAATTAGGAACATCACAGGAGAGGATGAACATCAGTTAGACACATTGCAAACAATTTTAGGTATCCATGGGCTGACAGACACAAACAGGCAGATGCAACCCCATGGAACAGATACAACACACGCAAATAATGCACATAATAGAGCAGCGCCATTAGATAGTTTATGCACCCAGAGCACATCATATAACACAAGTGAAGCATTTACAGGAGACACTGAACTTCCCAGACCATAAGACTGTAGATGCAACAATAAACACAGTACAAACAACATATATTAGAAGATCTCCTCATTGGAAATTTAAAAGCACACTTTTACAAAATCAGGACTATGTAGATTGCATAACAAAATTGATCCTCACATACACAAGCGATATTCCAGAGGGAAATGAGTGAGAACGCTGTGAAATACTTTAAAAAACTATATGAGAGAGATCTCAAACACCAGCAGCAGTAATATACAGGCATAAACTACAACAAGAAAAAGTATTGAAAAATGCAGTCAAGCTTTCACTGCAGACAGACAAAAATTCATCACACATCATATCATTACAGGAAGAATTAGATCTCCACAGACCAATTTCAGGGGGCTTTACTGCGAACAAAGTTACACACTATGACACAAAAGATATCGAGTAAACAACATCTAGATATAGAACAAAACATACAGCGCAGCAGACAGATAGGTCAGATACATTTTCCCAAATTGTCCAGATTATAATGCAAATACTGATATTTACGAATGGATGACCCGTTTACATGTCTTACAGCATATTGGGTGTATAGTGCTAGCCCCGCAGATCAGCATGGCTGAATGGATAAGAGCACTTGATCTTAAACTCCCGGTGTGCTGATAGCGCATTCAACCTCTGCACTGGTCAGTTGAACTAAAATGTTGTCTGCTTGTCCTTGACTTGGGGACATAAATTACAAGTACCTCAGAAATTGGAGTAATAGAGAATAGATAATAGAGGTAATTAAGAAAGCAAATCTATATGAACAATCAGTCCAGTGCACTAGAAACAGTAACATATGTATGGGCTTCACTTGAGTTCAAAATAGCAAACACAAAAAAGGTGCCATATTTTTATAGACCAATCAGCAGTGGGTGATGTCATCAATATCCACCCGCCCGTCACACAAAAAAGGTGCCATATTTTTATAGACCAATCAGCAATGGGTGATGTCATCAATATCCACCTGCCCGTCACACAAAAAAGGTGCCATATTTTTATAGACCAATCAGCAGTGGGTGATGTCATCATTATCCACCCGCCCGTCACACAAAAAAGGTGCCATATTTTTATAGAGCAGTCAGCAATGGGTGATGTCATCAATATCCACCTGCCCGTCACACAAAAAAGGTGCCATATTTTTATAGAGCAGTCAGCAATGGGTGATGTCATCAATATCCACCTGCCCGTCACACAAAAAAGGTGCCATATTTTTATAGACCAATCAGCAGTGGGTGATGTCATCAATATCCATCCGCCCGTCACACAAAAAAGGTGCCATATTTTTATAGACCAATCAGCAATGGGTGATGTCATCAATATCCACCTGCCCGTCACACAAAAAAGGTGCCATATTTTTATAGACCAATCAGCAGTGGGTGATGTCATCAATATCCACCCGCCCGTCACACAAAAAAGGTGCCATATTTTTATAGACCAATCAGCAATGGGTGATGTCATCAATATCCACCTGCCCGTCACACAAAAAAGGTGCCATATTTTTATAGACCAATCAGCAGTGGGTGATGTCATCATTATCCACCCGCCCGTCACACAAAAAAGGTGCCATATTTTTATAGAGCAGTCAGCAATGGGTGATGTCATCAATATCCACCTGCCCGTCACACAAAAAAGGTGCCATATTTTTATAGACCAATCAGCAGTGGGTGATGTCATCAATATCCATCCGCCCGTCACACAAAAAAGGTGCCATATTTTTATAGAGCAATCAGCAATGGGTGATGTCATCAATATCCACCTGGCCGTCACACAAAAAGGTGCCATATTTTTATAGACCAATCAGCAATGGGTGATGTCATCAATATCCACCCGCCCGTCACACAAAAAAGGTGCCATATTTTTATAGACCAATCAGCAGTGGGTGATGTCATCATTATCCACCCGCCCGTCACACAAAAAAGGTGCCATATTTTTATAGAGCAGTCAGCAATGGGTGATGTCATCAATATCCACCTGCCCGTCACACAAAAAAGGTGCCATATTTTTATAGACCAATCAGCAGTGGGTGATGTCATCAATATCCATCCGCCCGTCACACAAAAAAGGTGCCATATTTTTATAGAGCAATCAGCAATGGGTGATGTCATCAATATCCACCTGCCCGTCACACAAAAAAGGTGCCATATTTTTATAGACCAATCAGCAATGGGTGATGTCATCAATATCCACCTGCCCGTCACACAAAAAAGGTGCCATATTTTTATAGACCAATCAGCAGTGGGTGATGTCATCATTATCCACCCGCCCGTCACAAAAAAGGTGCCATATTTTTATAGAGCAGTCAGCAATGGGTGATGTCATCAATATCCACCTGCCCGTCACACAAAAAAGGTGCCATATTTTTATAGAGCAGTCAGCAATGGGTGATGTCATCAATATCCACCTGCCCGTCACACAAAAAAGGTGCCATATTTTTATAGACCAATCAGCAGTGGGTGATGTCATCAATATCCACCCGCCCGTCACACAAAAAAGGTGCCATATTTTTATAGACCAATCAGCAATGGGTGATGTCATCAATATCCACCTGCCCGTCACACAAAAAAGGTGCCATATTTTTATAGACCAATCAGCAGTGGGTGATGTCATCATTATCCACCCGCCCGTCACACAAAAAAGGTGCCATATTTTTATAGAGCAGTCAGCAATGGGTGATGTCATCAATATCCACCTGCCCGTCACACAAAAAAGGTGCCATATTTTTATAGACCAATCAGCAGTGGGTGATGTCATCAATATCCATCCGCCCGTCACACAAAAAAGGTGCCATATTTTTATAGAGCAATCAGCAATGGGTGATGTCATCAATATCCACCTGGCCGTCACACAAAAAGGTGCCATATTTTTATAGACCAATCAGCAATGGGTGATGTCATCAATATCCACCCGCCCGTCACACAAAAAAGGTGCCATATTTTTATAGACCAATCAGCAGTGGGTGATGTCATCATTATCCACCCGCCCGTCACACAAAAAAGGTGCCATATTTTTATAGAGCAGTCAGCAATGGGTGATGTCATCAATATCCACCTGCCCGTCACACAAAAAGGTGCCATATTTTTATAGACCAATCAGCAGTGGGTGATGTCATCAATATCCATCCGCCCGTCACACAAAAAAGGTGCCATATTTTTATAGAGCAATCAGCAATGGGTGATGTCATCAATATCCACCTGGCCGTCACACAAAAAGGTGCCATATTTTTATAGACCAATCAGCAATGGGTGATGTCATCAATATCCACCCGCCCGTCACACAAAAAAGGTGCCATATTTTTATAGACCAATCAGCAATGGGTGATGTCATCAATATCCACCCGCCCGTCACACAAAAAAGGTGCCATATTTTTATAGAGCAATCAGCAATGGGTGATGTCATCAATATCCACCCGCCCGTCACACAAAAAGGTGCCATATTTGTATAGAGCAATCAGCAGTGAGTGATGTCATCAATATCCACCTGCCCGTCACACAAAAAAGGTGCCATATTTTTATAGAGCAGTCAGCAATGGGTGATGTCATCAATATCCACCTGCCCGTCACACAAAAAAGGTGCCATATTTTTATAGACCAATCAGCAGTGGGTGATGTCATCATTATCCACCCGCCCGTCACACAAAAAAGGTGCCATATTTTTATAGAGCAGTCAGCAATGGGTGATGTCATCAATATCCACCTGCCCGTCACACAAAAAAGGTGCCATATTTTTATAGACCAATCAGCAGTGGGTGATGTCATCAATATCCATCCGCCCGTCACACAAAAAAGGTGCCATATTTTTATAGAGCAATCAGCAATGGGTGATGTCATCAATATCCACCTGGCCGTCACACAAAAAGGTGCCATATTTTTATAGACCAATCAGCAATGGGTGATGTCATCAATATCCACCCGCCCGTCACACAAAAAAGGTGCCATATTTTTATAGACCAATCAGCAGTGGGTGATGTCATCATTATCCACCCGCCCGTCACACAAAAAAGGTGCCATATTTTTATAGAGCAGTCAGCAATGGGTGATGTCATCAATATCCACCTGCCCGTCACACAAAAAAGGTGCCATATTTTTATAGACCAATCAGCAGTGGGTGATGTCATCAATATCCATCCGCCCGTCACACAAAAAAGGTGCCATATTTTATAGAGCAATCAGCAATGGGTGATGTCATCAATATCCACCTGCCCGTCACACAAAAAAGGTGCCATATTTTTATAGACCAATCAGCAATGGGTGATGTCATCAATATCCACCTGCCCGTCACACAAAAAAGGTGCCATATTTTTATAGACCAATCAGCAGTGGGTGATGTCATCATTATCCACCCGCCCGTCACAAAAAAGGTGCCATATTTTTATAGAGCAGTCAGCAATGGGTGATGTCATCAATATCCACCTGCCCGTCACACAAAAAAGGTGCCATATTTTTATAGAGCAGTCAGCAATGGGTGATGTCATCAATATCCACCTGCCCGTCACACAAAAAAGGTGCCATATTTTTATAGACCAATCAGCAGTGGGTGATGTCATCAATATCCACCCGCCCGTCACACAAAAAAGGTGCCATATTTTTATAGACCAATCAGCAATGGGTGATGTCATCAATATCCACCTGCCCGTCACACAAAAAAGGTGCCATATTTTTATAGACCAATCAGCAGTGGGTGATGTCATCATTATCCACCCGCCCGTCACACAAAAAAGGTGCCATATTTTTATAGAGCAGTCAGCAATGGGTGATGTCATCAATATCCACCTGCCCGTCACACAAAAAAGGTGCCATATTTTTATAGACCAATCAGCAGTGGGTGATGTCATCAATATCCATCCGCCCGTCACACAAAAAAGGTGCCATATTTTATAGAGCAATCAGCAATGGGTGATGTCATCAATATCCACCTGGCCGTCACACAAAAAGGTGCCATATTTTTATAGACCAATCAGCAATGGGTGATGTCATCAATATCCACCCGCCCGTCACACAAAAAAGGTGCCATATTTTTATAGACCAATCAGCAGTGGGTGATGTCATCATTATCCACCCGCCCGGTCACACAAAAAAGGTGCCATATTTTTATAGAGCAGTCAGCAATGGGTGATGTCATCAATATCCACCTGCCCGTCACACAAAAAAGGTGCCATATTTTTATAGACCAATCAGCAGTGGGTGATGTCATCAATATCCATCCGCCCGTCACACA
This sequence comes from Cepaea nemoralis, assembly GCA_014155875.1. Lineage (NCBI taxonomy): Eukaryota > Metazoa > Mollusca > Gastropoda > Stylommatophora > Helicidae > Cepaea > Cepaea nemoralis. Next base: position 88,159 of record JACEFZ010015803.1, read on the forward strand.
AAAAAGGTGCCATATTTTTATAGAGCAATCAGCAATGGGTGATGTCATCAATATCCACCTGGCCGTCACACAAAAAGGTGCCATATTTTTATAGACCAATCAGCAATGGGTGATGTCATCAATATCCACCCGCCCGTCACACAAAAAAGGTGCCATATTTTTATAGACCAATCAGCAATGGGTGATGTCATCAATATCCACCCGCCCGTCACACAAAAAAGGTGCCATATTTTTATAGAGCAATCAGCAATGGGTGATGTCATCAATATCCACCCGCCCGTCACACAAAAAGGTGCCATATTTGTATAGAGCAATCAGCAGTGAGTGATGTCATCAATATCCACCTGCCCGTCACACAAAAAAGGTGCCATATTTTTATAGAGCAATCAGCAATGGGTGATGTCATCAATATCCATCTGCCCGTCCCACAAAAAAGGTGCCATATTTTTATAGAGCAATCAGCAATGGGTGATGTCATCAATATCCACCCGCCCGTCACACAAAAAAGGTGCCATATTTTTATAGAACAATCAGCAGCGGGTGATGTCTTCAATATCCACCCGCCTGTCACACAAAAAAGGTGCCATATTTTAATAGAGCAATCAGCAATGGGTCATGTGATCAATATCCACCCGGCCATCTTTACGTCCCCGTACATTTCCTGTACCCATTGTTGGCTGGGTTGATTGGGAGCCCAGGATAGCTATTTATTTATTTGTGTTTGGTGCTCGCTCGCTTTGAAGTCAAGTGTAGTCCATACACACAACTTTAGTAGTGCTGGACTGAATTTTGCTTATGGATTAGCTTTCCATATAAATAGTGTCCCTCGCCATCAGGCAAACCCACTCCAATTTCAGAGGTACTTGTAATGTACGTCCCCAAGTAAAGGAAGATAGGTCAATATTTTAGTCCAATTGTCTGGTGTAAGGGTTGAACCCCTTACCTCGGCATCAGCACACCAGATGTTTAAGAACATGCGTTCTTATCCATTCAGCCATTCTGACCTATGGATAGTTATTAAACATGTGCCTCAATGGGGATTTAAACACGACCGCTGGACTAGCAAGCATGCTAGTCACTGTGCCACAGTGGTCCCCTGGGAATATAATACTAGCATGTATTTTCTTGACCAAACGGCACTTGATGGAAGATGTCGTCAGTATCTTCCCGGCTGCCTTATCTCTCTTAAAACATTTTTAATGAGGCTGGGTCTATCTCGAGGCCATTCATTTGTTAGGTCAGTCAGTCCAGAGACTTCTGTTGAAGTCGTCTGATAATTTCCTAGTATATCACAAACAGCAAAAAAAATGCTGGCGTTGATTGCAACATCCTGTTAAGGACATGCAAGTTATTTGCTTTAAATTCTTTGCATCCTTTGATAACACAGCGCGAGAGGTTATGCAAATAATGTATAAATTGTGCCTCATCAGATTACTTGCAGTGTACTGGAGCTATTACTTGACCACCTTACTTGGTGCTAAAGATGGAACATAAACTTGCATTTTAATAATGAAGAATGCAGGTCCACATGGCCGAATAGTAAGAACATTTGTTCTTAAACATCTAGTGTGCTGATGCCAAGGTAAGTGGTTCAACCCCTACACCGGACAACTGGACTAAAATGTTGACTTGTTTTTGGCTTGGGGACGTAAATTACAAGTACCTGTGAAGTCAGAGTGGGTTTGCCTGATGGTGAAGGCACTGTTAATAGTGAAAGCCAATCTTCTTCTTCTTCGTTCATCCGGAGTTTTTTTTTCGGACGTGATTGCGTTGTGCCTGTTTACAGCAGAGCTGCGTTCTTGCGCCGTTAGGCCGACACATCCGACTTCTGCAGGCATTTGTTGACCGGGTTAACCTTCCCGGGGGTTTCTTAGGACGTTAGACTCACTGTTGTGGTGTTATCTCCCATCCCATCTTGGCCCATATAGAACAGCCAATGGCATCCTGGTCAGCCCTCAAGGGAAGGCAGGGGCAGACCATGGGCATTCCCCGCCATCCAAGGAGGCTTCCATAATTGCAGAGCCATCACACAGCGCTCTGGTACTGGGCTCACCCAAGGAATCGTCACGTCCTGCACATGGCTGCTTAGCCTCACTTCCGTATATTGGGCCTTCCGTTCACCATAGGCTGTTCTTCCAGAAGCCAGAAGAATGCAGTTTGCAGATGACATCCACACAGTGAGCTTTCGATTCAGACTTTCCACGTAATCGATTTGCTATCCGAGCAATATTCCATTTTGTGCCACTAGGACACTTTTTCCACCTTTTATGAAGCCCACACAGTGAGCTTTCGATTCGGACTTTCCACGTAATGGATTTGCTATCCGAGCAATATTCAATTTTGTGCCACAAGGACACTTTTTCCACCTTTTATGAAGCCCACACAGTGAGCTTTCGATTCGGACTTTCCACGTAATGGATTTGCTATCCAAGCAATATTCCATTTCATGCCTCTGGGAGGCTTGTGTAACCGACATGCCTGTGGTATGAAGTGTGGCAGTCTAAATACTTCTTCATGTACATTTAAATGTCAACCTGAATACAGTTAAAGTAAGCTGCAGTCGACTTGAGCTTGTTGATATCTCCATAGAGCTTGTCCTCGAATGAAGCAGGTGTGGGCCAAAATATCTTTCTCTGTTCTGCATATATTGGGCACTCTTGCAGCAAATGTTTAGCTGTCAATTTACCAGTTCCACAATTACATTCATCTGTATCTCCTATCTTTAATTTGTTGAACAAGTGGTATTTCAGCCTGTTATGTCCTGTGCGGAGTCTGAAGATTGTTACTTGTTCTCTTCGGTCGAGTTTGTAATATGCATCATCCTTCTGGTGGCCTGGATGCTCTGATTCCCATTTGGTTCTATAAGTGCTTTTTATCAACCTCTTTGCCTCATTATAGGTTATGTCTATGTCAGGCTGTGGTAGTTCGTCCGCCCTCTTTTGCCAGTCTGTCAGCCTCTTCGTTTCCAGGTATACTGCAATGTGATGGGATCCACTGTATTACAACTTTTTTGGATTTCTGGCATAGACCATGGAGTGCTGCTCTTAGGTCAGTTAGTTCTGTGCTGTTATTGCTCTTCAGTATTGAGACAGCTGACTTTGCATCTGTGAAGATAGCTATTTGCTTCTCTTTATTTTCCTCCACCAGGAGCATTTCTGCTGCAGTTTTCAGAGCCTCTACCTCCGCTTTGAAGTTACTTGAAAATTTTCCAGTTGCCACTGAATTTGTTTTTTTCACTCCATTTTTTAAATTTAGGAGAATTCCTCCTCCTCCATTCTCTACTGAATTTTTGGCTGATCCATCTGTATATGCATGGGTCCACATGCTGCTTGGGTAATGTTCTTTTATGTAGTTTAGGGTTATTTTTCTTCTTTCGGTTTCATGCTGAGTGTTCTTTTTCTCAATACCAGGAATGTTCTCTATCACCTCAGGCAGTTGCTGCTGTCTCCAAGCTGGGAACTTGTCTGCACTGTAAATGGGTCTGACTGTTGACATGTTAAGTATGGGATCTGCCCTAATCTTTCGTTTTGCAGTTTCTACAAAGTTGCTACGCTTCAGTCTTCCCTTTCCAAAACCACTAAACCTTTTATACATAGGGTGGTCTGTCAATCTTCTAAATTTTTCAGCTTGTTGCTGGGCTCTGCTATCTCTTCTATCCTGCATTGGTTGTAAACAAGTGATCTTTTCTAGTTCATTAATAGGCACTGTCTTCAGGCTTCCAGTTATGATTCGCATTCCTTGATTTTGGACTCTACTTATTTTGTTAAAGTTTGACTTAGCTGCTGTTGCCCAAGCTGCAATGCCATATTCCAGTACTGGCCTCACCCGTCCAGTATATAACTTCTTGAGAACTTTCTCATCTGCTCCCCACGTTGTACCAGCAAGCTTTTTCATGATTGCCATTCTTTGCCTTGCTCTTGTTCGATTTTTCTCAACCTGTGTTTTCCATGTCAGGCGACGATCAAATGTGACTCCTAGATAGTTTGGATTTTCTTCATGGCGCAATATTTTTCCATTCAATACCAGCTTAGATTGCTGAGTTTTAGTTGAGAGGGAGAACACTGTGCATGTTGTTTTCTCCTCACTTATCTTCACTAGCCATGATTTTGACCAGTCCTCTAGCGCTAATAGGGCTTGCTGTATTCTGCTGTTAGCTGTACTAATATATTCTTCAGATGTCCATATGGCTAGGTCATCTGCAAAGGATGATGTGTGTACTCTGGCTGGAAAATTGTCTGTGATGTCATTTATATATGCTAGGAATAATGTTGGTGAAAGAACTCCTCCTTGGGGGACACCTTGCTCCAACAGCATCATTTTGCTGGTTTGTCCTTGTACTTTTGTCCTGGCAGTTCTGTTCTCAAGGTAGTGGCTGATCCTTCTTCTTCGTTCATCCGGAGTTTTTTTTTTCCGGATGTGATTGCGTTGTGCCTGTTTACAGCAGAGCTGCGTTCTTGCGCCGTTAGGCCGACACATCCGACTTCTGCGGGCATTTGTTGACCGGGTTAACCTTCCCAGGGGTTTCTTAGGACGTTTGACTCTCACTGTTGTGGTGTTATCCCCCATCCCAGCTGGTCCATATAGAACAGCCAAAGATCCTGGTCAGCCCTCAAGGGAAGGCAGGGGCAGACCATGGGCATTCCCCGCCATCCAAGGAGGCTTCCATACTTGCAGAGCCGATACATAGCGCTCTGGTACTGGGCTCACCCAAGGAATCGTCACGTCCTGCACATGGCTGCTTAGCCTCACTTCCGTATATTGGGCCTTCCGTTCACCATAGGCTGTTCTTCCGGAAACCAGAAGTATGCAGTCTGCAGATGACATCCACACAGTGAGCTTTCGATTTGGACTTTCCATGTAATGGATTTGCTATCCAAGCAATATTCCATTTCATGCCACTAGGACACTTTTCCACCTTTTATGAAGCCCACACAATGGGCTTTTGATTCGGACTTTCCACGTAATGGATTTGCTATCCAAGCAATATTCCATTTCGTGCCACTAGGACACTTTTCCACCTTTTATGAAGCCCACACAGCGAGCTTTCGATTTGGACTTTCCACATAATGGATTTGCTATCCAAGCAATATTCCATTTCATGCCTCTGGGTCTTCATGCACCTTTAAATGTCAACCTGTATATAGTTAAAGTAAGCTGCGGTCAACTTGAGCTTGTTGATATCTCCATAGAGCTTGTCCTCAAATGACGCAGGTGTGGGCCAAAATATCTTTCTCTGTTCTGCATACGTTGGGCAATCCTGCAGCAAATGTTTTGCTGTCATTTTTCCAGTTCTACAATTACATTCATCGGTATCTCCTATCTTTAGTTTATTGAACAAGTGGTATTTCAGCCTGTTATGTCCTGTGCGGAGTCAGATTGCTACTTGTTCTCTTCGGTCGAGTTTGTAATATGCATCATCCTTCTGATGGTCTGGATGCTCTGATTCCCATTTGGTTCTATAAGTGCTTTTTATCAACCTCTTTGCCTCATTATAGGTTATGTCTATGTCAGGCTGTGGTAGTCGTCCGCCCTCTTTTGCCAGTCTGTCAGCCTCTTCGTTTCCAGGTATACTGCAATGTGATGGGATCCACTGTATTACAACTTTTTTGGATTTCTGGCATAGACCATGGAGTGCTGCTCTTAGGTCAGTTAGTTCTGTGCTGTTATTGCTCTTCAGTATTGAGACAGCTGACTTTGCATCTGTGAAGATAGCTATTTGCTTCTATTTATTTTCCTCCACCAGGAGCATTTCTGCTGCAGTTTTCAGAGCCTCTACCTCCGCTTTGAAGTTACTTGAAAATTTTCCAGTTGCCACTGAATTTGTTTTTTTCACTCCATTTTTTAAATTTAGGAGAATTCCTCCTCCTCCATTCTCTACTGAATTTTTGGCTGATCCATCTGTATATGCATGGGTCCAATTCCTGCTTGGGTAATGTTCTTTTATGTAGTTTAGGGTTATTTCTCTTCTTTCGGTTTCATGCTGAGTGTTCTTTTTCTCAATACCAGGAATGTTCTCTATCACCTCAGGCAGTTGCTGCTGTCTCCAAGCTGGGAACTTGTCTGCACTGTAAATGGGTCTGACTGTTGACATGTTAAGTATGGGATCTGCCCTAATCTTTCGTTTTGCAGTTTCTACAAAGTTGCTACGCTTCAGTCTTCCCTTTCCAAAACCACTAAACCTTTTATACATAGGGTGGTCTGTCAATCTTCTAAATTTTTCAGCTTGTTGCTGGGCTCTGCTATCTCTTCTATCCTGCATTGGTTGTAAACAAGTGATCTTTTCTAGTTCATTAATAGGCACTGTCTTCATGCTTCCAGTTATGACTCGCATTCCTTGGTTTTGGACTCTACTTATTTTGTTAAAGTTTGACTTAGCTGCTGTTGCCCAAGCTGCAATGCCATATTCCAGTACTGGTCTCACCCGTCCAGTATATAACTTCTTGAGAACTTTCTCATCTGCTCCCCACGTTGTACCAGCAAGCTTTTTCATGATTGCCATTCTTTGCCTTGCTCTTGTTCGATTTTTCTCAACCTGTGTCTTCCATGTCAGGCGACGATCAAATGTGACTCCTAGATAGTTTGGATGTTCTTCATGGCGCAATATTTTTCCATTCAATACCAGCTTAGATTGCTGAGTTTTAGTTGAGAGGGAGAACACTGTGCATGTTGTTTTCTCCTCACTTATCTTCACTAGCCATGATTTTGACCAGTCCTCTAGCGCTAATAGGGCTTGCTGTATTCTGCTGTTAGCTGTACTAATATATTCTTCAGATGTCCATATGGCTAGGTCATCTGCAAAGGATGATGTGTGTACTCTGGCTGGAAAATTGTCTGTGATGTCATTTATATATGCTAGGAATAATGTTGGTGAAAGAACTCCTCCTTGGGGGACACCTTGCTCCAACAGCATCATTTTGCTGGTTTGTCCTTGTACTTTTGTCCTGGCAGTTCTGTTCTCAAGGTAGTGGCTGATCCTTCTTCTTCGTTCATCCGGAGTTTTGTTTTTCCGGATGTGATTGCGTTGTGCCTGTTTACAGCAGAGCTGCGTTCTTGCGCCGTTAGGCCGACACATCCGACTTCTGCGGGCATTTGTTGGGGTTTCTTAGGACGTTTGACTCTCACTGTTGTGGTGTTATCCCCCATCCCAGCTGGTCCATATAGAACAGCCAAAGATCCTGGTCAGCCCTCAAGGGAAGGCAGGGGCAGACCATGGGCATTCCCCGCCATCCAAGGAGGCTTCCATACTTGCAGAGCCGATACATAGCGCTCTGGTACTGGGCTCACCCAAGGAATCGTCACGTCCTGCACATGGCTGCTTAGCCTCACTTCCGTATATTGGGCCTTCCGTTCACCATAGGCTGTTCTTCCGGAAACCAGAAGTATGCAGTCTGCAGATGACATCCACACAGTGAGCTTTCGATTCGGACTTTCCATGTAATGGATTTGCTATCCAAGCAATATTCCATTTCGTGCCACTAGGACACTTTTCCACCTTTTATGAAGCCCACACAGTGGGCTTTTGATTCGGACTTTCCACGTAATGGATTTGCTATCCAAGCAATATTCCATTTCGTGCCACTAGGACACTTTTCCACCTTTTATGAAGCCCACACAATGGGCTTTTGATTCGGACTTTCCACGTAATGGATTTGCTATCCAAGCAATATTCCATTTCGTGCCACTAGGACACTTTTCCACCTTTTATGAAGCCCACACAGCGAGCTTTCGATTTGGACTTTCCACATAATGGATTTGCTATCCAAGCAATATTCCATTTCATGCCTCTGGGTCTTCATGCACCTTTAAATGTCAACCTGTATATAGTTAAAGTAAGCTGCGGTCAACTTGAGCTTGTTGATATCTCCATAGAGCTTGTCCTCAAATGACGCAGGTGTGGGCCAAAATATCTTTCTCTGTTCTGCATACGTTGGGCAATCCTGCAGCAAATGTTTTGCTGTCATTTTTCCAGTTCTACAATTACATTCATCGGTATCTCCTATCTTTAGTTTATTGAACAAGTGGTATTTCAGCCTGTTATGTCCTGTGCGGAGTCTGAAGATTGCTACTTGTTCTCTTCGGTCGAGTTTGTAATATGCATCATCCTTCTGATGGTCTGGATGCTCTGATTCCCATTTGGTTCTATAAGTGCTTTTTATCAACCTCTTTGCCTCATTATAGGTTATGTCTATGTCAGGCTGTGGTAGTCGTCCGCCCTCTTTTGCCAGTCTGTCAGCCTCTTCGTTTCCAGGTATACTGCAATGTGATGGGATCCACTGTATTACAACTTTTTTGGATTTCTGGCATAGACCATGGAGTGCTGCTCTTAGGTCAGTTAGTTCTGTGCTGTTATTGCTCTTCAGTATTGAGACAGCTGACTTTGCATCTGTGAAGATAGCTATTTGCTTCTCTTTATTTTCCTCCATCAGGAGCATTTCTGCTGCAGTTTTCAGAGCCTCTACCTCCGCTTTGAAGTTACTTGAAAATTTTCCAGTTGCCATTGAATGTGTTTTTTTCACTCCATTTTTTAAATTTAGGAGAACTCCTCCTCCTCCATTCTCTATTGAATTTTTGGCTGATCCATCTGTATATGCATGGGTCCAATTCCTGCTTGGGTAATGTTCTTTTATGTAGTTTAGGGTTATTTCTCTTCTTTCGGTTTCATGCTGAGTGTTCTTTTTCTCAATACCAGGAATGTTTTCTATCATCTCAGGCAGTTGCTGCTGTCGCCAAGCTGGGAACTTGTGTGTATTGTGTATGGGCTTGACTGTTGATATGTTAAGAATAGGATCTGCCCTAATCCTTCGTTTTGCAGTTTCTACAAAGTTGCTACGCTTCAGTCTTCCCTTTCCAAAACCATTAAATCTGTTGTACATAGGGTGGTCTGTCAATCTTCTAAATTTTTCTGCTTGTTGCTGGGCTCTGCTATCTCTTCTATCCTGCATTGGTTGTAAACAAGTGATCTTTTCTAGTTCATTAATAGGCGTTGTCTTCAGGCTTCCAGTTATGACTCGCATTCCTTGGTTTTGGACTCTACTTATTTTGTTAAAGTTTGACTTAGCTGCTGTTGCCCAAGCTGCAATGCCATATTCCAGTACTGGCCTCACCCGTCCAGTATATAACTTCTTGAGAACTTTCTCATCTGCTCCCCACGTAGTACCAGCAAGCTTTTTCATGATTGCCATTCTCTGCCTTGCTCTTGTTCGATTTTTCTCAACCTGTGTCTTCCATGTCAGGCGACGATCAAAGGTGACTCCTAGATAGTTTGGGTTTTCTTCATGGCGCAATATTTTTCCATTCAATACCAGCTTAGGTTGCTGAGGTTTATTTGAGAGGGAGAACACTGTGCATGTTGTTTTCTCCTCACTTATCTTCACTAGCCATGATTTTGACCAGTCCTCTAGCGCTAATAAGGCTTGCTGTATTCTGCTGTTAGCTGTGCTAATATATTCTTCAGATGTCCATATGGCTAGGTCATCTGCAAAGGAGTATGTGTGTACTCTGGCTGGAAAATTTTCTGTGATGTCATTTATATATGCTAGGAATAATGTTGGTGAAAGAACTCCTCCTTGGGGGACACCTTGCTCCAGCAGCATCATTTTGCTTGTTTGTCCTTGTACTTTTGTCCTGGCAGTTCTGTTCTCAAGGTAGTGGCTGATCCATTTATACATTTTTCCACAAACATGCATGTTGTGCAGTTTTACTTTCAGTCCTTCCTTCCATACTTTATCAAATGCTTTTTCTAAATCTATCCAGACTGCTAGTGTGTGCTTTTTCTCTTGGAAGGCATCCTCTATTTCCTGAGCTATATAGGTTATTTGATCTTCAGTGGATCTGTACTTTCTGAATCCTGCTTGGTGTGGTGTTAAGAGTTTGTTTTCTTCCAGATGCCATGTTAGCCTGCCATTGATAATGCGTTCCATTAATTTTCCTACACAGCTAAGTAGACTGATAGGTCGATAGCCATTTGGTTCTTCCAGGTCTTTTCCTTTCTTTGGGACTGGTATTAGTATAGCTTCCTTCCATGCCTGTGGGACTATTCCTCTCTTCCAGCTGTTATTTAGGACTGCTAGTAGTTTCTTCTTTGCCTTGGTGCCTAGTCCTATTAGCATTTCATTTGTGATTCCATCCTTTCCTGGTGATTTCTTCTTTTTTAGGGTATTCATTGCCTGTTCCATTTCTTCCATTGTTAGATTTGCCATCATATATTCTGCTGCTGTCTCTGTATTTCTATGATGTATCTGTTTGTCTTTGATTGCTTTCTTCTGTTCAGTTGTAATATCAATGTGGTTTGCATTGGCATAGTGTTCCATTAGTGTATTTGCAGCCTTTTTTCCTGTAAGCAAGGCATTTCCTTGTTTAATTGTTATTTGTTTGTTTCTAGGTCCTTCATTGTTCATGGCTTTCACTAGTTTCCATAGTTTGTTTCCACCCCTGTCAAAATTCAGGTTTTCTGTTTTTTCCCTCCAACGATCTCTTCTTGTTTGATTTACTGTTCTTTTATATTTTGCTGAGATGGCTTTGAGAGAGGTATTCGCTTCAATTGTTTGTTCTCTCTCTGCTGTCTTCCTGGCATCTTCAACTTTGTCCTCCAAACTTTGTAGTTCTTCAGTCCAGTATGGTTTGTAATTTTTCCTCGCTCCTCTTGGAATGGACTCAGTGGCTGCCTGTATTATTGCTCTGTTTAGACTTTCCACCATTTGCTTCATGTTGCCATATCGTGTATTTATGTTTTCACAATATTTGTCTGTTAGTGTGGCAAATCTGTCCCAATCTGCTCGTTTGTAATTCCAGCGGGGCAAGGGCTTTTGCTCCTGTGGAACATACTCCATATTCATTACAAGCTTGATTGGTCTGTGGTCACTACCTGCTAATTGGTCCAGCACATGGCGATCGATTTTGTGGAGGATGTCTCCTGTGCAGAAAGCTAAGTCTGGAGTAGAAGTGGTAATCCATCTTCTGGAGTAGAAGCTGGGTGTGTCATCCACTTTGTTGAGTAGATGGAGATTTGAGTCTATTTCCCAGTCCTCCACTTCATCTCCTCTTTTGTCAGTATCTGGGTATCCCCATCTTTCTGAATGGCTATTAAAGTCTCCGACAACAATGCAATTTGTGTCAGTTATTTTCATGTTTGAGAGTGTAAGATCCTTATCTGCCGGGCTATACAGATTGTAAATTCTTATTTTCACGTCCTTTATCATTATATCAACACCTATAATTTCCGTTTGGTTGTCAGAGATCACAGATACTTCGCTGCAAGGTATTGTATTTCGTGTAAGTATTACAACTCCTCCTTTGTGTCCTTCGCGGTCGAAACGTGTGGCCTGATATCCCTCGACTGAAAATTGTGCGATTTTCGTTGAGGTGTGTCTCTTGAATGCATGCCACATCTATTCTATCTTTATGAAGACGCTGTGTTAGGGAGGCTTTCTTGTTATAAACTCCTTCGGCATTCCACTGTAGTATGTTGAGTGTCCGGGGTGGAAAGCCAATCCACATGCAAAATTCAGTCCATCACTATTATAAATAGCGTGTATGGCCTTCACTTGAGTTCAAAGCGAGCGGGCGCAATAAAAAAAATATAAAAAAGCAAAAAAAATAATTAATGAAGAATCATTAATCCAGCTTTGCAGGCTTAGTATAAGGGACTGAATGCATGCACTTTAGGCCAGCAAATATATGCTAAACCACTCTTTAAATACTGTTATTTCCATGTAATAATATTATTTTGTTTTACAACGTTTGCTACTCAGGAAACCACAGGATGTTTACAAATTCCTGGCCTTGGCTGCCTTGTCTGTTGTAGTTAGACCCACGGCTGCTCTCGTATGGATTTTGTTATGTTCCTGGCATCTGCAGCGAGTGTATGGTTCTGCAGCTTTTAACGGCACCGTCAACGCATATCTTATAATTGGGTAACTATCTTGACTATAGAAAAGCCTTGTTGTTTAATGCTTTTGTCATGTCTCTGCTAATTTAGAGTGTAGTGGACAGGTGGACTTAAAGAAAGACCTTTTTGTTTAATGCTTTTGTCATATCTCTCCTAATGTAGATTGTAGTGGACAGTTGGACTTTAAGAAAGACCTTTTTGTTTAATGCCATTGTCATGTTTCTCCTAATGTAGAGTGTATTGGACAGGTGGACATTAAGAAAGTAAGTGAAGGACCCTTATACAACCCTAGAGGCATGCTGGCCCCATGTTTGTATATACCAGTCAGCACTAGATGGACAGGTGAAGTGGTCAGTCTCACGCGGCTACCTTGACTTCCCCGGACATTTCCTGATACCCATTGTGGGCTAAATTGACCTGGGAGCCCAGGTCACTTCTTGTACAAATGAACCTCGATGGGGATTTGAACACATGACTATCGGGTCGGCAGGCAAGCATGCTAGCCACTGTTCTGCCACGGCTCCCCAGTTAGATTTTGCAGTCATGTAAATATGGCATAAATGCATTCACTATCTTCATGTCGTAAACTAAGACTTGTGTGACACCTCATGTCATGTCTGTCCTAACATAGAGAAAAATTGACAATTGGACTTTGCAGTCATGTAAATCTGGCATAAACGTATTCACTAGCTTCATTTCTTAAACTAAGACTAGTACGAAACCTCATGTGGGTTCACCTGATGGCGAGGGACACTGGTAATAGGGAAAGTTAATCCACACGCAAAATTCAGTCCAGTACACTCCCCAATTGTGTCAACTACTAGAAGTATGATCACATGTATGGACAACGCTTGGGTTCAAAGTGAGTGAATGCAAAACAACAAAATATTCACATTTCTGCATGGCAAACTACTGAGGAATGTGTGTTTGGCTGAGTGGTTGGAGGTGTGTGGGTGGAGGACGATATGTGGGTGAGTGATTGTTGGTGGGTAATGGGACGGGTAGGGGATATGTTGAGTGGGTGGGGAGATGTGTGTAGGTGGGTGGATGTGGGTGGGGGATGTGTGGGTTGGGGAATGTATGTGTGCTTGGGGTGTGGGTGAATGGGATGTGTGGTGGGTGAGAGGTGTGTGTGGGTGGGGAGATGTGTAGGTGTAGGGATGTGGTGGATGGGTGGGGGAATGTATGTGTGTGTGGGTTATGTGTGTGGTTGGGTGGGGGAGTTGGTGTGAATGGGGGATGTGTGGGTGGGTGGTGGATGTGTCTCATAACATAGTAATATGCATTGTTTATGTTTACAAAATTCATTTGACAATGTTTTTTCCTATGCACTGTTGATGAAAGAAAGATGAGTGATTGGAAGGGCCGAATGTAAGATGGGCCTGCGTGCCCAATTTGTTACCCTTTGAAAATAAAGTCTGTTCCTTCGTTTGTTCGTTCGTTCGTGTTACCAGGGCAATTAGAGGAAGCAAAGAATTGTGTAACCAACCATGCATGTTGTATGGTAACCAAGGAGAGTTGATGTGGGACTGGGTACCCGATCCCATTGAAAACTTTCCCATCTGTGCTCGTCCCTCATCAGCAACAACCAGTGAAGAACCCCAATACTAATGGAACCAGTAGCAGTAACTGTACAATCTAACCACCCTGAACATGACTTAAGATAAGGAAAGAAGAATAGCTCAGCCAACCAAGATTAAAGAAGGCTGTTTTAGACATACTACCTATCACCTAGGGAAATCTCTACAACAGACACCAGGAATGTTAGAACTATATATACATTGGAAAAGACAGCACAGGTGACAGACAGAGATGAGTAATATGGCCAGGACATTGAAGGAGGTGCTGGAGATAGCAGCAGATAGATAGTTTGACCTGAGTTAGTGCAGGGATTTCAGTGAAGTATAGTCTTATATGAAATGTCAGGTCTTAGTCAGATAGGATTGAGCTACCATATGACAGGAGACAATACTACCTGCCAGATGTTGGGCGGAGCTCACCAAATCTGACACGCCACATTGTGCCAATGACTTCTGGTGAAGGAGTGCAATTGGGAGGGTACACGCTTTATCCTAGTGTGAGGAAATGCAACCTAAAGACTAAATATCATGGCAGGGCAGACCAGGCCCTAAGCCTTGGCCTGTAACTGGTCTAGGATGGAGGCTCCAGTAGGCAGACAGTTACAGCATTGCTTTGCTACTCCGGCAGCTTCTGCAGCTTGTCTTGTTTCAGATGTATTGGTGTTTCCTTTTCTCTGGAGTAAACTAGACAGGCCGAGAGAGGCATCTTACTGCATGGGCAACACATGGTCTCTGGAGTAAACTAGACAGGCCGAGAGAGGCATCTTACTGCATGGGCAACACATGGTCTCTGGAGTAAACTAGACAGGCCGAGAGAGGCATCTTACTGCATGGGCAACACATGGTCTCTAAATTAAACTCAGGCTTTGTGCTATGGAGAGGTATAATTCCATTTTAAAAACTATCAAGTCAGCGAGGTTCCAGTTAGCGGAGAGATAGCAACAGATAGTCAAAATCAGCTGTGGGCGACTTGGAACCAGACCACTTTGCGTTGATTTCAGTGGTATGAGGCATCAACCATTTGGAAAGCTATGGCAAACTACTGAATATAAAAGTTGCATTGAAAATCAGAAACAAACAAACAATGCTGGTGTTTATTGTGACGTAATGTAAAGGACACGCAGCTAACTTTAATCGTACATTAAAGCAAATTATATATTTGACCCATGCCTTTCAGTTCACTCTCATTTGGTGCCTCGGCTGTGGTTGACAGTATATGGTATGGCAGGTGGACAATTGTACAGCTGAATTTCCTGTGGTTTAATCTGATAACTGGCGGTGCTGACATTTATGGTGTCCACCCTTGGCACTGGTACTTTGTCCAGGGATTTCCTGTTGTCATCGGAACACTCCTCTTCCCATTTGTTGTTGGAGCATGGAAGGCCAAGAACAAGACACTTCTGTGGATCATTCTATGGGTTCTTGCTACTCACAGGTAGGTAGATTAATTATAATCTGTACATTGTTTCTTCTCCAACATCTCAGCCGTTGCCATGGACCGATATGAGGTAGACAGCGGTAAACTGATAGAGTAAGAACATGTTTACCATAGAAGAGGTGAACAGCAGTTCACGCGATCACTATGAACGAATACGCACGACTAAGTCGAGGGAAGTCTGTGAGCAACGGATGATGATGATGAAGAACAGTGCATACCACTATGCCAATTGGTCAGAGAATATATCACTAACACATGCCCAATCTGTTCTTACTCTATCAGTTTACCGCTGTCTATCTCATATCGGTCCATGGCAGCCGTGTCTAAAAGAGCATCGAAGAATGGTGATGCTGTAACTGATTACATATATTACGAGTTGAGTAAAGAGGGATGTTGTGAGGCTTGCTAACCCAGTCCATAGAAAACTTCCGCTGCAAAATGCAACCAACTATTAACAGAGTTATAATCATTTGTAGCTCATGTCTTTGTTTACCATTTACTTGTGTACTTAGGCTAGTGTGATAGTCATAGCACAGTGGCTAGCATGTTTGCCTGTTGGCCCAGTGGTCATGTGTTCGAATCCTCATTGAGGTGGATTTTAAAAATTGGCCTGAACTCCCAGGCCAGGCCAGGCTTAAGTGAGTTCCAGGAAATGTTCTTGAACGTAATCGCGGCTGGCGTGATATTGACCATTCTAATCCTCAGGAAGGCGATGGGTTTTTTCCTCTCGGGAGCCAAAAAGAAAACCCTAACCTGCACATTTGCAGCAACAGCACTAGCCGCATGGCCTTAATTGCTCAGGCTCAAGACCCGCCAGTCTCACACTGCAAGGTACTTTAGTAAGTAATGACAGTGGACCCATCGAGTGCCAATTGGTCAGAGAATATGGCACTAGCACAAGCCCAAAATACCCCAAGATGTGTCAATGGGTTCTTTACTTTACTGACTTTATTATACTACTGTAAACATGCTTTCTGATTGGTCATTTGAAAGCTGAAACCTGGCCGCTGTGGTTGCAAGTGGAAGAGAAATTGTGGGACATCTGTGACTACCTGCAGCTGGATTCATGGAGGCAACTAGTCACATTGCGTAGACAGATGAGCATCAGACACTCTATAGTCCATAGAGTTTATCTTCCACTGTTGTTTCTGTAGGCCAGAAGAGCATCGGAAACTGTTCACAGAACTCTACTGTTTCCATCTTGTTGTGGTCACATTGACCCACAGTGATAAGCTGGCAGTAGTGTGGCTACCGGCAGAGTTGACCAGGCCAGGTAGATCCAGAGACACAAACCTGCTGTGTTTTTCAGAGGCAGCCTGGGTATGGTCGAAGGCTGGGGATGTACACCTGAAAGGGATGTACATCAGATTACACCTAACAGGGATGTACATCTGAAAGGGATGTACACCTGATGTACACTTGCCAGGGATGTACACCTGGTGTACACATGACAGGGATGTACACCTGATGTTCACTTGACAGGGATGTACGCCTGATGTACACTTGACAGGGATTTACGCCTGTTGTACACTTGACAGGGATGTACACCTGATGCACACTTGCCAGGGATGTACGCCTGTTGTACACTTGACAGGGATGTACACCTGATGTTTGCTTGACAGTGATGTATGCCTGATGTACACTTGACAGGGATGTACACCTGATGTACACTTGCCAGGGGTGTACACCTGTTGTACACTTGACAGGGATGTACACCTGTTGTACACTTGACAGGGATGTACACCTGAAAGAAATGTACTTATGAAAGGGATGTACACCTGATTACACCTGAAACAGGTGTACACCTAATGTACACTTGACAGGTATGTACACCTAAAAGGGATGCCTCTCAGAATCATATTACTTGGGTCAAAGACTTTGACAAAACAGTGGGAAGTAATTTACTTCATGAAGACCTGGACAAAACAAAAAATAGGACTCAGCTAAACAAGATAGAAAAGGACTCTGCTTCCTGTTTTTCAACAAGGGCAATAGGGATAACTAAAATAGGAAATAGCTCAGAGGAGCTATATTAGCTGGGAATGGACAGAGTATTTGATGTATGTTATGTTATGTTACGGTTCCAAATGTTGCTGTATGTAGCCGGGGGCGGGGTTGGGGTGAGCGCCCAACATTGCTTAAATACCCCAGTGGCGCGTGCATTCATCACCTCTGCAACAAAAGTCTAACTCCTGGCCTTCTCATGGCGGAACTGTTTTAACTAACAGGAAAAAGCGGTGAGTCACTGGCGCAGAGAAATAATCAGAACACTCTAGATGTGTATGCGCGTACATGCATGCGCAGACACGTGTGTGCGTGCCTACACACCTAAACTCGAGTAAGACCACAGTCTCCTCTAGCAAAGGAAAGGTGCTGAAGACGGAGGCAACCAGCCAGGAGGTGCACCCCAGAAATCAGGATGCCATGCAATCACGCCATGAAATAAGCCGACTACTGCTAAGTGTTATGGTGCTTGCCCTGCCTTGGACCCCCAGGCAGGTGCAGTGCCAGGCCCTATGCCTCGAAAGGGTCCAACCATAACTACTGGAGGTCCTTCTCAGGTGTCATGTGGACCCAGGGGACATGAGAATAGAGTATCTGGCCATACCAAACAAAGACTTAAAATAATGCACTGGAATGCGTAGGGAGTGAGCAACAATTTGATTTATCTTGATTAACAAGCCGTCCGACTCACATACTTTCTACTCAAGATCATGGCACACTACAACCACACCTGACCTGGCTTTTCATTCACCAGACCTGGAGTGGAGAATTACATGAATTGTTGGGAAACAACTTGGTGGCAGTGACCATCTACCAGTCTTTCTAACTGTAGAAAATGAGCTTGTAAATTAAAGCAGCACCCTCTCGAGGTGGAACTACAAGAAAGCAGATTGGGCAATGTACAAGCATCTCACCAACATACTAGTTAGAAACCTGAACACTGAGAAAGACATAAATAAAGTAGTTTAAGAGTTTGGGAAATGCATACTACAGGCAGCACGAGAAACAGTACCAAGAGGAGCCCGTAAGCATTATAAACCCTACTGGAATAGTGAACTAGAACAATTGCTTAATGATGTGGAAGTGTGTAGAAAGCAGGAACTTAGGAACAGAGGCCAAAGTAAAGCTGTTGCAGATCTTCAATAACAGCTGGACCTTAGGCAGTGTTCCACAAGCCTGGAGGGAAGCAATCATGATACCCCTCCTAAAATCAGAGAAAGATAGCTCCATTGCCTCCAGCTACAGACCAATAAGCCTCACCAGCTGTCTTTGCAAAACAATGGAGCGTATCATCAATCACAGACTGCAGTGGTACATTGAAAGTGAAAACATTCTTGTACCACAGCAGGCTGGCTTTAGGCAGTGCTACTCTACGGAAGATCAGACAACCTACCTCTCTCAAGAAATTGAGGATGCATTTCAAGAGAAGAAGCTGGTGCTTGCTGCATAGATAGATCTGAAGAAAGCCTTTGACAAAGTCTGGAAAGAAGGTCTGATGAAGAAACTGAGAAACTGTAAAGTCAATGGAAGAATGCACAAATGGCTGAAAGCATACTTGCACAACAGAAGAGCCTGAATACAGATAGACGGACTCAAGAGCAAGAAAGTACTACTGCATCACGGTGTTCCCCAGGGTGGAGTCTTGTTCCTCACACTTTTTCTAATCTTCATCAATGATCTTGTTGCTAATCTATCACATGGAATTAAAGCAGCAATGTATGCTGATGACCTGGATCTATGGAGCACAAATGAACATGCATCAGTGGTCACCAGATCGCTACAAAGAGCTGTAGATGCATTTGTTGCATGGGCAAATAGATGATGTGTCAGCATAAACACTGACAAGTGCAGCACCACTCTATTTACCCTCTCTCCAAAACCAAAGGCAGGGATCATCCAGATAAATGGAATACCCCTTAGAGAAGATAAAGAACCAACATACCTTGGAGTAACATTTGATGGCAGGCTGACATGGAGAAAGCACATCAACAAAGCAGTAGCAAAAGCCAGAAGGAAAATAGCCATCCTGAGAAAACTAAGTGGAACCACATGGGGAGCCAGTGGGAAAATACTTAGCAAAGTTTATCAACAGAGCATACGACCACACCTGGAATACGGGTCAAATGCGTGGTGTTCAGCATCAAAATCCACACTACAAGAGCTGGACAAGGTACAAAACCAAGCATTTAGAATCACCAAAGGAGGGATGAGATCAACCCCTATAGTGGAGATGGAGAAGATGGGGAGGACACAAGCACTGAGAGAGCGCAGAGATACGAAAACACTAATACAAGCAGAAAAGTTCCTCAGCTTGCCAGGCCACCCTATGAAGAACAGATTTGAAAACTTAGCTATGGGGCAGTTGAAAAGAAGCAGTTTTATCTACCAGGCCAAACAACTCTGCAGAGAAACCATGATCTGCCTACAGTTGGTATCCTCCTAACAACTATTCCAGAGCGAACTCCATGGAAAGATGAACATAGACTATCACTACAAACCCAGACAAAAGTGAGAGGAATATTTGACAAGGAAGAACAGAACAGTGTACAGCGCAGAACAGCCACTCTCAGCTTCCTTGATGAAGAATACCCACAGGACCTCTGGATCCGAGTCTACACAGATGGGTCAGCACAAAATGCTGTTCGAAATGGAGGAGCGGGAGTGTACATAGAATACCCAAATAATACTAGGGACACTGCCAGAGTACCAACAGGAAAGTACTGCCATAACTATGATGCTGAAATTGAGCCAATCAAGATAGCAACAGAGAAATTACTAAATACCAGCCATTGTACATAACCTGTGGTGCTATTGACAGATGCAAAATCAGTACTCAAGGCGCTCCTGTCTGGGAAATTGTCAGTACTACGGACACTACTTTCTGAACTTAGCAGTCAGCATAATGTCACCATACAGTGGATACCATTCCACTGTGGAATACCTGGAAATGACAGAGCTGATCGAATGGCTAAGGAAGGGGCAAAAGAAGAACAGCCTGATGTTCCTGTTACATACCACCAAAACAAAAGAATGATAAAATCAGTCAGCCACCAAAACCAGCTCAAAACGACTACCACATTATGGACAGACCAGAACAAGTAATTATTCTGCGCCTCAGAACAGGACACAATAGATTACGCAACCACATGTATACAAAATTCAAGATTGGTGAAACAGCCATGTGCACATGTGGATTGGTGTCACAGACAGCAGAGCACATACTCCAAAATTGCGCAAAATATAACATATCTAGGCAAACCTTCTCGCCTAGAAAGACAACAGTGGAAGATAAACTCTATGTACCGATGAGTGAACTAAAATGAGACAGTTAAATTTATACAAGAGACAACATTGCAGTTATAGACATATTTCAAGCGAACGAAAGAAGAAGAAGAATGTTACGTTACGTTGAACAAGGTCACTTCACCATATTGGCCATTCCCATACATGCCAGTTCTCCACTGCAGCAGTCATCCCAAAGTATTTCTGCTCACTGTTCCGATTAGGAGTTGATTATGGTGTCTCCTCCCTTTCCCACAAAGGCAGCATTGACTTACTAGCACACAAAGAGTTAACACTTCATGATGCCAATAACTCCACTAGTACATGACAACTGCACTGTACTGTATTGTTTGTTTCATTCGGCTTTATAGCACACACAAAGTTCCACTTCATGATGCCAATAACTAACCAGCGTGCCACTACTGTGTACTGTATTGTTTGCTTGTTTGTTTCATTCAGCTTTCTAGCACACAAAGAGTTCCGTTTCATAATGCCAACGATTCCACTAGCATGCCACTACTGTGGAGTCTACTTCCAGTCATTGTGCAGCAAGCCACCAATCAGAAAGTTTCGCTCTCTTAAAAAGGAAGATAAGAATTTACCATCTGAGAGCAGTGAAGAACATGTCATGGGGGATACTCCTGCTGAAAATGCAGAAAAAGAATGCAGTGAACTTGGTGCAGACGCAGCAGAAATTTCCTTTATGTCTGAGATAGAGGACATTCTGGCAGGTGAGGAAGTCATTGATAGCCAGATCAGCCTGGGCACACAGGCAGCTTCAGAGGAGATTGTGTCGGAGATCAAGGCAGACAATGCTGAACAAACACCTGAGGTATGGCTCTCTTTGATTTGTGTTACTGTTTTTTTTTTTTTTTTGGCGCTTGCTCGCTTTGAACTCAAGTGTAGTCCATACACACTACTTTTTAGCAGTGCAGGATTGAATTTTGTGTTTGGATTAGCTTTCCCTATTAACAGTGTCCCTCGCCATCCCTACTCCGATTTCAGAGGTTCTTGTAATTTACGTCCCCAATGATAAGTCAACATTTTAGTCCAACTGTTCAGTGTAGGGAATGAACCCCTTGACATAAGCACAACCTATCCATTCGGCCATGCTGACCTACGTGTCAGTGTTTAATAAATGCAGGATTGGAAACTCAATAAAATGGTCTCCAGGTGAAGTGGTTATCCTGTCTGCCTCGTGTTCAGAAGGTCGTAGGTTTGTTTTCAGAATTTACAGAGTTCGTGCAGTGCTTTCACCAGGTGTTTAGCCGCTCTGCTGAACGACCGGATGAACAAACTTTATTTTCAAAGTGTTCAGAATTGAGTTCGCGGGCCTGCCTGACATGCTGACCTTCTTATCTTGCTGCTCACACACATTATTTCATTCAGTTCATACATCATTTATGAAGCTAATCTTAGTCAATGATGACAAAAACAGAATCAATGTGCATTATAAACGCACAGAAAATGTGCCATGTGCTGAGAAAGACTGAGCTAGATATGATGAAACCTGGTGCAATGAAGACGATCGTCTTGCCCTTTAAGCTCTTGTTTTGAAAAATTAATACATGATTGATGTGATAGTCATCATCATCATGTGCCATGCCGGTAAGCGTGGGCGGTCATGTTTTGCCACCTTACATGATCACCAGAGTCGTCGATCAGCTCTGTATTCTTGTCCCGACCATGCCATGTGGTCAAGCCATCCGGATATTTGCTTGTCTGCATTTCCCTTGTTCATTTCCCCTAATTCTTGCCAGTTGTCACCAAGTTCTCTAGTTTATTTCTTCTCATAATGTGCCGAAAAACATTTGACTGTCTACGTCTAATTTCTCTAAACGGTTTGCGGTTTTCATTTGCCGCTTGTATGACTTGCTCATTGGTGATAGTATACAAGGATTAAATGATTAATGTGATGGTATACAAGGATTAATTTATTGATGTTACGGTATACAAGGATTAAATGATTGATGTGATGTTATACACAGACCCATATTGTTTAGACCAATACGACCCACGTCACTTAAGAAATTGAGGATGCATTCCAAGAGAAGATACTGGTGCTTGCAGCATGGATAGATGTAAAGAAAGCTTTTGACAAAATCTGGAAAGAAGGTCTGATGAAGAAACTGAGAAATTATGCGGTGAATGGAAGAATATTCAAGTGGGTGAAAGCATACTTGCACAACAGAAAAGCCTAAGTACAGATAGCGTACGGACTTACGAGCAAGAAAGTACTACTGCATCACGGTGTTCCCTAGGGTGACACCTTGTTTCCCCACATTTTTCCTAATATTGGGCAGAAGTGAGGGAGAGGGTGTTGGAAAAGCTGTCACACTGACCCTAACACAAGCAGTCAAGCTGTTAGTCACTGACTATATTAACCACTTGTGCTGTATCCTTTGATCTCAATTAATTAATTACATTTTTGAAAGTAAATAAAGATGAGAAAATACTGGGAAAGACAACACAACAAATCAATAACAAAGATAACACAAAGAAATACTTATCTTCTCAGTGGTAGACCAATCAATCAGGCTGTAAACTTTATCGGTTGTTTCATGGTTTGATTTTATTTGCCAGATTTTGAGAGATCAACATCATCAGTGGAACCTACAGAAGGCCAAGTTGTCTGTGATAGCATTGCTACTAACCAACTTGATCCCGGCCTTGTACTTTTGCCTGCTACATCAGAGAGGAACAGTGATGGTCACTAAGTTCATTTATGAGGCCAGCTTGAAGCAGCCAAGTACTGATGTTCTTTTCCTTATGCCCTGTCATTCCACTCCTTATTACAGGTACGGCTTTTTGATATTTTACACATGTTTAGTATAATAAAAATGGCAAACTACTGAGCGTAATCTTGCCAAGAAATCAAAAATCAGCTGAAAGATGCTGATTTTGACAGCGATGTCCTGTAAAGGATATGCAAAACATTTTTTTAATATAATAAAGGGTGTTTTGTAAAAATCCAGTGCACCGCTGGTTGGGGTATTGGTGCATGATAAGGTAGTTGTGGTCGGGGTCCTTAGGAATCATGTGTATAGTGTTGAACAGCAGATAGATCATCACGACCTGGAGAGAATGGTGCTGCAGGGAGTGACCAGAGGATCTGACCAACACTCAGGGCTCAGAGTAAAGGCCAGACGGACACATAATCAGACTGCTGCTGGTAACATTAGTAAGGAACTCTTCACTGGCTGTTGAAGATGAAGATGGAGCTTGTATGGGAAAGTCCTGAGTGCTGTTAATGTCGGGTCTTGACTCAACTCAATTCAACTTAACCAGCATGGACTCTCATGTGTGTACCAGCATTCACACATACTGTGTATTATTTGGCAAAGAACAAAATATAGGAAATCTCATGTTCATATTATACATTTCTCTACAGTAGACTATATAAACAATTTAAAATCTTCACAATACAATATCTTTTAAATAGGGAAGGCAACCTGGATCAT
Organism: Cepaea nemoralis; assembly: GCA_014155875.1. Taxonomy (NCBI): domain Eukaryota; kingdom Metazoa; phylum Mollusca; class Gastropoda; order Stylommatophora; family Helicidae; genus Cepaea; species Cepaea nemoralis. The sequence continues at coordinate 111,811 of JACEFZ010015803.1, forward strand.
GGATCCTTCAGTAGAATATCTTTTGTATAGGGAAGGCAACCTGGATCCTTCAATAGAATATCTTTTGTATATGGAAGACAAGCTGGATCCTTCTATAGAATATCTTTTGTATAGGGAAGGCTATCTGGATCCAGGATCCTTCAGTAGAATAACTTTTGTTTAGGGAAGGCAATCTAGATTCTTCAGTATAATATCTTTTGTATAAGGAAGACAACCTGGATCTTTTAATAGAATACCTTTTGAATAGGGAAGGCAACCTGTATTTTTAAATAGAATACCTTTTGTATTGGTGATTTTAATGCAAAAGTAGGAAAGGGAAAAATGGAGGATGTAGTGGGGAATTATGGTTTAGGTACAAGAAATGAAAGAGGGGAAAAGCTAATAGAATGGGCAAATATCAATGATATGATAATTGGAAACACATGGTTTAAACACCATAAAAGACGACTGTACAGATGGATAAGCCCTGATAAGAAAATAAGCAACCAAATTGACTACATACTAATTAATAAAAGATTTAGAAATGCTTTAATTAATGTAAAGACAATGCCTGGTGCTGACTGTAATAGTGATCATGTACCACTATGTGGACAAATAAAAGTAAGATTAAAGAGAGGGAAAAAAATGGTTAAGAACATGAGACATAATAAAGAGGTTCTGAAAATAGATAAAGAAATGCAAGAACAATACAGAGTGACTGTGAAAAATAGGTACAATGCAATAACTAAAATACAGAGTATAGATGAACAATGGGAAATGTTAAGGGACTTCATTCATCAAACTAGCAAAGAAGTATTACCGGAGAGAGGCAAAATAGCTAAGAAAAAATGGATGAATGAAGATATCTTAAAACTGATGGACAAAAGAAAACAGAGTAAAAATGACAAACAAGAATACGCTAAGATAAATAAAGAAATAAAAGATAAATGTGGGAAGGCTAAAGAAAGTTGGTTAAACGAGCAATGCAAAAAAATTGAATTAAATTCCCTTAAAGATACAAAAAATATGCACAGACAAATCAGTGAGCTTACAGGAAACAAAATAAGAATAAATACAGGGTGTTTGAAATCAAAAACAGGAAAGATAATATTAGAGGAAGATGCTATAATGAAGAGGTGGAATGAGTATATAAGAGAATTATATGAAGGAGAAAGGGAAGAATTAACATAAGATAGTAACTTAGAAGGTCCATCTATTCTGAAAGAAGAAGTCGCTGACGCTATGAAACGTATGAAGAAAGGAAAAACAGCTGGGCCAGATGAAATCACAATAGAAGAATTAGAAGTATTGGGAGAATTTGGAGTCGATATATTAACCAAAATGTTGAATGATATTTACAGCAGTGGATATTTACCCAGTGATATGCTGAAATCTGTATTTATAGCTATACCAAAAAGACCAGGAGCAATTGATTGTGAAGATTTTCGTACAATTAACCTTATAAACCATATCACTAAGCTTCTACTCAGAATCATAATGAGAAGAACCAAAAATAAAATAAAATTGGAAATTAGTGAAGAACAGTATGGATTTGTGGAAGGAAAGGGCACAAACAATGCAATTTATACATTGCGGACACTAATAGAAAGGTCAATAGAGAAACAGAGAGACATATATTTGTGCTTCATAGATTATACTAAGGCATTTGATAAAGTAAAATATGTTTGAACTGATTAAAATGTTGGAAGATATCAACACTGATGGAAAAGATTTAAGAATAATAAAGAATATTTACTGGAACCAAGTAGCAGCAATTAAAATGGGAAATAAAGAGGGTAGTTACGAACAGATAAAGCTAGGAGTACGACAAGGGTGTGTCTTGTCACCAGATCTTTTCTCCCTGTATAGTGAAGTAATAATGAGAGAGATCAAAGAGATGCCAGGAATACTAGTTGGAGGTTATAATATAAATAACATACGCTATGCAGATGACACAGTATTGGTGGCGGATAATTCAACAGACCTACAACAATTATTAGACGTTGTAGTAACAGAGAGTGCAAGGAAAGGACTCTCCTTGAATATCAAGAAAACAGTAACAATGGTAATATCAAAGAAAATGGTGACACCAAAATGTGACATAGAAATAGAAGGGAAAATCCTTAACCAAGTCGATAATTTTAGATACCTAGGGGCATTTATAACATCAGATGGAAGATGTACAACAGAGATTAGGAGCAGAATAGGGCAGGCAAAAGCCGCATTTCAGAAAATGAAGAGTATCTTATGCAATAAGTCACTATCACTGAATGTAAGAAAGAGAGTGCTGAAATGCTATGTAGAACCAGTTTTGCTGTATGGCAGTGAATCTTGGAATGTAAATGAACAAATTAAGAAGAAATTAGAAGCAACAGAGATGTGGTTCCTGAGACGAATGTTGCGAATTCATTGGACTGCCAGAGTAACTAACGACGACTGCCTGAAACAGGCTAGCGAAACTAGAACATTATATACAACAATAAGACAGAGACAAACAGCTTTCCTCTGTCATGTGATGAGAAGAGAGGCATTGGAGAACATCGTAACAACTGGAAAGATCGAGGGGAAGAGAGGCAGAGGTAGACCAAGAGAAGTGATGCTGGATGGATTGAGACGGTGGCATGGAGGAATATCAGCAGCAGAGTTGATCCAGAAAACCAAAGACCGAGATCTATGGAGAGCCATGAACTTCTACGCCAGCCGGCACGGCACTTGATGATGATGATGACCTTTTGTATAGGGAAGGCAACCTGGCTCCTAAATACTTGAGTAGAATACCTTTTGTATATGGAAGACAACCTGGACCCTTAATTAAAATATCTTTTGTATAGGGAAGACAACCTGGACCCTTAATTAAAATACCTTTTGTATAGGAAAGACAATCTGGATCCTTCATTAGAATGGCAACCTGGATCCTGGATCCTTCAATAGAAAATCTTTTGTATTTGGAAGTTAAGATGGATCCTTCAATAGAATATCTTTTGTTTAAGGAAGGCAACCTGGATCCCTGAATAGAATATCTCTTGTATAGGGAAGGCAACTTAGATCCTTGAGTAGAATATCTTTTGTTTAGGGAAAGCAATCTAGATCCTTCAGTAGAATATCTTTTGTATAGGGAAGACAACCTGGTTCCTTCAGTAGAATAATTTTTAATAGGTAAGGCAACCTGGATCCTTCAGTAGAATATCTTTTGTATAAGAAAGGCAACCTGGATCTTTTAATAGAATACCTTTTGTATAGAGAAAGCAGCCTGGATCCTGAATACTTCAGTAGAATATCTTTTGTATAGGGAAGGCAACCTGGATCCTTCAATAGAATACCTTTTGTATACAAAAGGCAGCCTGGATCCTGAATACTTCAGTAGAATATCTTTTGTATAGGGAAGGCAACCTGGATACTTCAATAGAATACTTTTTGTATAGGGAAAGCAACCTGGATCCTTCATTAAAATACCTTTTATATTGGGAAGACAAACTGGATCCTTAATTAAAATACCTTTTGTATAGGGAAAACAATCTGGATCCTTCATTAGAATATGTTTTGTATAGGGAAGGCAACCTGGATCCTGGATCCTTCAGTGGAATATCTTTTGCATATGGAAGACAACCTGGATCCTTCAATAGAATATCTTTTGTATATGGAAGACAAGCTGGATCCTTCAATAGAATATCTTTTGTGTTGGGAAGGCATCCCGGATCCTTCAGTGGGATATCTTTTGTATATGTAAGACAAGCTGGATCCTTTAGTAAAATTTATTTTGTATAGGGAAGACAACCGGGTCCCTTAATTAGAATACCTGTTGTATAGGGAAGGCAACTGGATCCTTCATTAGAATACCTTTTGTAGAGGGAAGACAATAGGCGGAGGACACAGGCTTGCTTAAAGCCACTGCGACTTAAAGTGTAGCCAACATAATCCAGTTTATGTGTTGGTGTTAAAGCCCAAGTCAGTTTTTAACAAATCTGTCTTGATGGGGATTTGAACATATAACCCCAGGCTGGCAAGCAAATGTGCTAGCCATTGCAGCATTGTGACTCAGTATTATTAAATTATCAAATAACACAATACTTTTATTTACACTTGCATCCTTTTCAGTTACATACACAACAATATCAGCATGCGGTTCCTGACTTGTGAGCCAAATCTTCTAGGTGCCTCTAACTACATGGATGAGGCTGATCTCTTTTATCGTGACCCCAAAGAGTGGCTGCACAAAGAATACATGCACGCAGGGCAGTCCTGGCCATCCATTTTAGTCTACTTTGACGTTCTCCACAAGGACATCAGTGACATATTGCTTCAGGCTGGGTATCATGCGTGTGAGCGCTTTTTCCATACACACATCCCTGATGGTAGAATAGGGTCTAACGTTCTTGTTGCCTGCAGGTGATACTTGTATGTATATTGTTATGTTTGCTGGTTGTGGGCTGGTGTGAGTGGTTTGAATGAAATTATAGTTGGTCACATTGTGGTGCATCAAATTGTGGTGGATCACATTGTGGTTGATCAAATTGTGGTTATTTAAATAATAGTTAACTGCATTTTGGTTAATAAATTAGGGTTAATCAAATACTGGTTAATCAAATATTCATTAATCAAATTACAATTTATTAAATTCTATATATATATATATATACATAAAAACATTGTAAACTATAATTTTAAATAGTTGATATTGTCATTGTTCATCATCATCATCTGCTTCTTGGCATGTTGGTACTTGAAATGACTCATTATTCTCCATACATGTTATGCTTTTACTATATGTTTACATCCCTGCCAATGTGAAGTAGTTAGATCACTGGTTTTCCAAGCCTAACCTTAAGGTTGGGGCGGGGAAGTAAATGTGAGGTTAAGCCGTCCACCTCTGGCTCAACAATATCAATTGGGGAACCCTGTGAGGCTACTAAGGCAATTTATAAATAAACAGACATGTATTATGTGGCACTCATAGAAATAGAAGAAGGAAGTAGAGTTTAGAGGATGCACAAGTCAACATAAAAATGTAAAGCTGTAGTTACGGACCGGCATTCGAACCTGTCACCTCCAAATGATGACGGCGGCGCCTCCCTGTGGGAACAGCTGTGCTAAGATGCATGACTAACCAGACACCCCTAAAAAAGGTGTCTTTACAAGCCAGATATATCATCCACATGAACCCACAACTATGGAATATGGCCAGAATTTGTATCATATCATATAATTGAAATAGCACAATAGGTCTCAGAATTGTATATTAAAGCAACATAAGTCACTCAAGCAGTTCATGCATCCCAACATTTATTGGGGCTGCCATTGTGAAGTAGTTAATTGTTCTAAACCTTACTTCAGGGTGGGGAGAGGAGGGAGGAGGGAGTAGTTCAAAGGTTACAACATCCATCTCTAGCTCAAGAATACCAGGTTTGTCTCGTATTGCCAGTTTTGGATTTTCACAAGCATAAGAAAATGGATGATATTTCTCCTCCCGATCCTAGGGTAATGTATCAGATGCCTAGCTTTCTTGGACGATAACGAAATCTTCGGAGGATCTGCGTGCACATTGCACACATTAAAAACCCCTAGGTAATAGGCTGCTACTCAGGAAACAGTTATAAATTTCAAATGCTACCCACGCAAAATTTGTAGCACAATTTCAACTTCCAGTAATTAATCGCCTGCTCTGTGGTAGAGGGGTTAAAAATGCAATTCGTAATCCCACATACCGAACTCATAACATAGCTGCAGGCGATTTGGCAGCAGACCGCTTTGCGCTGGTTTCCATACAATGGGATGAGCTGTATGAGTACAGGTCGTTCAGAAAGCAGTGGCAAACTATTGAACATAAATTTGTCCAGCCCAGGAATGCTACCTGTTAAAAAAAAAGCACGCTAAAAGTCGGATGTGTTGGCCTACAGGTTTTGGCCCAAGGGTGCATAACCGCACACCGCAATCACATCTGAAAAATCATTCCGGATGAACGCAAAGAAGAATTTGTCCAGGAATGACAATCAAAAATTAATCTTACAAATGAGGTCTCGATGATATTTGTACACTTCAGCACAAATATTTAGCATGGTTTTTTGCTCTGTGGATACTCACAGTTTTGACTTTTAATTTTTTGATTGTGGCTCACAATAAGCCAGTCAGGCAAACATAGGAAAAATTAATTGATGAAAATAACACTCACCCGTAATGGGAGAAGATTGGGGTACGGAAAAATGCAATACCCGATATTTTGCAAATTGTTCGTGCTCAGATAGCTAACCCCCCATAAGGGTCCCACTTGAATGTACTACTACTACTACCATTACTACTACTACTACTACTACTACTACTACTACTACTACTACTACTACTACTACTACTACTACTACTACTACTACTACTACTACTACTACTACTACTACTACTACTACTACTACTAATCCTGCTGCTATTATTTCTAGAGTTACAATTACTATTACTACTACAACAACCACTATTATTCCTGCAACTCCAATTGTTTATGTTTTTGTGTACACAGTAGAGTTGTTCATTTTTCAATTTGTGGTTTGCTTTGTGCACACTTATTCCAATCTGCTTGCTGAGAGCACAAAATGTATTCCTTGTTTCAACTTTTGTTGTACATGGTTGTGTGGAACTTTTGTTTTTGAATTTGTATCTTGCTCATGTGTTTCATACTATGTGTTTTTGTTTATTTCTTGCCCATGTGTTTCATATTTGCATGTTCCAGTATTGTTCGCTTCGTTTGATTGTTTAGGATGTCAGTATTGTTTATTCCATGTTTAACTGATTCAGTGCCAACAAAAAGTAGGTTTGGACCAAACAAAAATGGATGGCAGAAAATGGGAAGTAGGGATGTGTCACTGTTATGACTTAAAAGTTAATATGGTAGCAGACATGTTTTATAATATCAAATTAAAAGTGGTTGCATACGGAAAACAATTGTAATTAAGCCTATGGCAGATACTGGATGTCGATTCAGATGATTAATCAGCCGATGGCACTTACTCAGGTTAGTTTACTATGTGTAGAGGCATGGCCGAATGGATAAGAACGCATGTTCTTAAACATCCGGTGTGCTGATGCCGAGGTAAGGTGTTAAACCCCTACACCAGAAAGATGGACTAAAATGTTAACCTATTGTCTTTGACTTGGGGATGTAAATTACAAGTATCTCTGAAGTCAGAGTGGGTTCTCCTGATGGCGAGTGACACTGTTAATAGGGAAAGCTAATCCACATGCAAAATCAAATCCAATGCTATACTAGAAATTGTGTGTGTGGACTATGCTTGAGATCAAAAGTGAGCGCATGAAAAAAAAATGTAACAAGGTCTTAGTAAATTCGCCATTGTGTGTTGTAGCATTATAGTGAATCGTTCCCTGTTTCTTGTTTTGTTTTGTCCTTTGATGACAACTTCATTGAAATGTTCTTTTGTGTTTGCATCAGCTATCTGGCATATTTGTTCGTTCTTGTTTGCATTTTATGGTATTGTTTCTCGCTGGTTTGTTTAATATGTATTTCATGTAAGTTTGTTATATGTGTATTTGTTTCATTTGTGTTTTTTCACGTGTGTTTGTTTTATGTGTGTTCGTTTTATCTATGTTCGTTTCATCTATGTTTATTTCATCTATATTTGTTTCATCTATGGTTGTTTCATCTATAGTTGCTTCATCTGTGTGTTTCATCTATGTTTGATTCATCAATGTTTGTTTAATGGTTCTGTTTCCTGTTTGTTATTTAATATTTCTTTGTTTCACATGGTTTGTTTCATGAGTGTTTCTTTCGTGTATGTTTGTTTCATGCTTATGTATGAGGGGAAGTCAATAAGTTAGTCACAAATAGCTGTAGAAAAATAACTAAATAGGAAAACAGCTTGAAACCAGTTTATGTTTATACATACATTGCCCCTTTATTCATTCATTCAGTAGCATGTCCTTTGCAGAACCTCGCTCCGATAACAACCTTCCGGAAAACTTCTCGATCACAAGCAAGATGTCCCGCGTCTGATAAACCCATCTGGAGATCATCCGCCACATCCTGCACCCATCTTCTCTTTGGCCTTCCTCTTCCTCTCTTCCCAGGCATATACCCTTCCATTATTGTTCTCTCCAAACTGTCGTGACGTTTCAAGTGACCAAAATACTTCAATTTTCTTTGTTTTATCGTCTTTAATAGCCATCCCTCCTCAATATTCAACTCTTGAAGTATGGATGCATTTGTTATTTTCTTTACCCAAGATATTCTTAGAACTCGTCTATAACATTTATATTCAAAGGCATGTATGCGCTGTTCAGCTTGTTTAGTAAGTGTCCATGTCTCACAGGCGTATGTTGCAATGGGAAAGATGCATGCTCTTAAAAATCTAATTTTTGTAGTTCTGTCTGTCCCACTCCATAATTTATTCATCTGTTTTAGTCTTTGAAGAGCAATGGATAGTCGCCATTTAATTTCTTTCATTGTGTCACCATTATTGGTAATCAATGACCCAAGATATTCAAAATTTTCCACCACCTCCAATTTTCTCCCATTAATGTATATTTCTTTCTCCATAGTAGTTTTATCTGTATGCATTATCTTAGTTTTTGCTATGTTAAGATATAAGTTGTGATTTTCACTATTCAATTGTGTTGAGGCTATTAGGTTTTCTATGCCATTCTGTGTTGTGGATAGTAATACTGTATCATCAGCATATCGAATCTCTGGTATGTCATGACCGCCGATATTTAGGGCATCATATGGCTCCCTGTTTATATCATCTCTTACATTTCTCATTATATTTTAGGCGTACAGGTTAAACAAATAGGGTGACAGCACGCAGCCCTGACGGACTCCTTGCTTGATGTCAAACCAATCTGATGTCTCGCCATCTATTCTAACTGCTGCTTGTTGGTCTAGATATAGCATTTTTATGAGATGTACTACATGTGATGTACATTGATGCACTTATCCCATCATTTTATCAGTCCTCCCAAACAGGCTGCACAGAACTGCGTGCTCTGTTTTCTAAACCACGTTTTTACTTCACATTCAACTTCGGTGTCATTCACGAAATGTCTCCCGCCAAGGTGGGGTTTCAGTGGACCAAAAAGGTGGAAATCTCTAGGGGCTAAGTCGGGGCTGTAAGGTGGATGTTCCAGAACTTCCCACCTTAGTTGGTTAATTTTCTCCTGCGTTAATCGAGCCGTATGTAGTCTGGCATTGTCATGAAGATGCAAGACACTCCTCTAGTCAGCAGTCCTGGACGTTTTCTTCGAATTGCATCATGAAGCACCGATAGAACTTCACAGTACAATTCAGAATTCACATTGTCACCTTTCTTCTTGAAATTGGTTAAAAGCACGCCTTGACAATCCCAGAACACTGTTAGCATAACCTTCCCTGCTGATGGCGTATCCTTGAATTTTTGGACAAGGCAAAGAAAGATGTTTCCATTGCATTGAAGCACGCTTTGATTCGGGCTGGTAGTAATGCACCCATGATTCGTCCCCAGTAACAATACTGTTCAGCATGTTGTCGCCTTCATCTTCGTATCGACAGAGATGATGCAAGGACAGGCCAAATCGGTTCATTTTGTGTTCCTCCTTCAATTTTCTGGGTGCCCAACTTGAGTACACCTTCTTAAATTTCAGTCGATCATGCATTATGCTGTATGCTGAACCATGTGAGCACCCTATTGCAGATGCTACGGAGTCTATCGTTACTCGCCTGTCACCTCTAATCATCTCCTCCATCCGCTGCACGGATGCTTCTATTACAATCTCAACAGGACGACCAGATCGGATTTCATCAACAATTTTAGAGCGTCCTTGAGAAAATTTTTCTACCCAGCTATGCACCGTTTTACAGGACAAATATTTGTTAACATAAGCAGGAAGCATTTCCTTATGAATGTCCTTTGCAGGCAGTCCTTTTGCCCACAAAAAACGCACAACAGCACGTTGCTCTTTGATTGTACACTCCGTAAGTACAGTCGCCATATTGTTTATGCAATGTGCATATGCATGAGACACCTAGCGCCACCTGACGAATGGAAATATAAAGTTCGATGTCGCTGTCACCTAATGACACCTGTAGAAAACACCAACTACATTTACCTGCCATCCCACAGAACTGTGTGACTTACTTATTGACGCACCACCACCCCCCCCCCCCCCCCCCCCCCCCGTATGTTTATTTTATTATGTTTTTTAATGTATGTTTATTTCATTATGTTCTTTTCATGTATGTTTACTTATAACACATTTGTTAATTCCATGGTTTCATGGTTTCTACTTGTGTTTGTGTTTCATGACTGTTTGTTTCATATTTGTTTGTTTCATTATTATGTTTCATGTTAATTTATGTCTAGCTTGCTTGTTTCACATATGTTTCTTGTTTCTTGTAGGCTTCTTTGTTTTATGATTAATGTAACAACCAAGTTGTGTTAGTTATTGCTAGGTTTTTGCTTCTAGTTGGTTTTACATGTTTACATCACTGATTGTCTGCATTATGCTCATTACATGTTTATGCTTTTGTTTGTGTTTTCTTGGTCTTCTTCTACAACAGAGGTGGCTTTATATCTTGCTGTAGAGGTCAGCATGGTTCTTAAACATCCTGTGTGCTAATGCCGAGTTAGCTGATTCAAACCTTACATTGGTCAGTTGGACTAAAATGCTGACTTTGACTTGGGATGTAAATTATAAGTACCTCTGAAGTCGGAGTGGGTTTGCCTGATGGTGAGGGACACTGGTAGTAGGGAAAGCTAATCCACACACAAACATCTTCTCCGTGCACTAGAAGTAGTAGCACGTGGATGGACTGTGCTTGAGTACAAAGTGACCAAATGCCAACAAGAACAAAAACAAAGACGGAGCACATGCTAACAACTGGTAAAATGAATGGGGGAAGATCAAAGGATGACAGAATGAAGATGCTAGTAGCGTTGTGTCTCATTATAGAAAGATGTCAGCATTTGAACTGATAGATAGAATGAGAGAGTGACAGTTGTGGGGAGACATGGTCAATAGAGTCAGTCAGCTAGTTGAACTCAGTGCAGGATTTACGTATAAGCTACACAAGCTATAGCTTGGGGCCCCCAAGAAAGTGGGGGTCCCAAAAAATATTGTCCGAGTGAGCAATTTGTCACTGACATAGAACATCTGGACTAATAAAGGGCCTCGTATTTCAAATAGCTTAGGGCCTTATCAAGTCTAAATCCGGCCCTGGTTGAACCAGAACACCGTTGTAACTTGACCAACTGAGATGTGGATGACACCACAACAGTGAGAGTCGAATGTCCATCGAAACCCCCAGGAAGGCTAATCTGGACAAAAACTCCTGCAGAAGTCGGATGTGCCGACCTAAGAGTGCAAATAAAATTGGCGCAGCGCAAAAAACGTCCGAGTGAGAGTGGAATGTCCTTCGTGATAAATCCGAACCGAAAGCTCGCTGAGTGGACGCTGTCTGCAGACTGACCGTTCCTGGTTTGTGCTGTGAGCGGCCTGTGGCGAATGAAATGCCCAATACATGACAGTGAGGAATTAAAGCAGCCATGTGCAGGACGTGGCGATTCCTTGGGTGAGCCCATACCACAACGCTATGTATCGGCTCTGCAATTATGGAAGCCTCCTTGGATGGCGGATAATGTCCATGTACTGCCCCTGCCTTCCTTTGAGGGCTGACCGTGAAGTCTTCGACCATTCTAACTTGACCAGCTGCGATGTGGGCGGCACCACAACAGTGAGAAACACCCGGGAAGGCTAACCCCCGCCCCCCCTCCCCCCCCCCCCCCAAAAAAAAAAGCCCGCCAAAGTCGGATGTGTTGGCTTAAGGGCGCATAACCTGGAAGAAAAAAAACACTCCAGATGAACTCAGAACACTCCGGATGAACGAAGAAGAAGAAGAAGAAGAACCAGAACACTTTGGTGATGAGTGGTCTCGAGGTATGTTGTCTGCGTGGAGTGCTAGAGGTCCACAGATATTGCAAAGAAGGGACTCTCCTTGAATATCATGACAACAATAACAATGACGATATCAAAGAACAAATTGACACCAAAATGTGAAATAGAAATAGAAAGGAACATTCTTAACCAAGCGGGTAACCACACTTAACCGGGTAATTTTGAAATGCTTAGGGGCAATTATAACATCTCATGGAAATGCACAAAAGAGATTAAGAACATAATTGGGCAAGCAAAAGCTGCATTTCAGAAAATAAAAGGCATCTTATGTAATATGTCCCTATCATTGAATGTAAGAAATAGAGGGCTGAAATGCTATATAGAACCTGTTTCCCCTCTGACGTGTCTCCACTTTGCCGTGGTAAAGGGGCTTGCGTGTCCCAGTTACCCCAAGAGCATTGTCGACGGAAGTACAACTGCATGTCGGACAGGCCTTGGGTTAGGGACCAGACCAAGAGAAACACAACCTGCTGCTCTGCAGGTGAGCTGAGGACAGCAGTCAAAAAGTTCAAACCAGGCGCACGATGCCACTAATCCTTGGTCCGGACACATACTCTAAGGCTCCCAGCTGAGGGATATGACTGAACGCCTATAAGCCATTAGCCCTCAGATATGAGAGCCGGGCCGATACTCCCCTACCGCAGAGTGGAGATGAGATGCCGAGCACGCTACATGCTTAGACCACATACTTGTTCGAAGGCTCTCAGCTGGAGGATATGAAGGATCCCCGGATGAGAGGGCCTGGCCGTTACACGCTCACTGATGCTGAGCCGACAGCTCATGTAGCCTACCTCGTGAGAGGTTACTAAAGGTGGAAATGAAATGTGTCCCAGTCGCACGCGATGGTTACGATGAAAATCTGTATCTATACTCATAGAGTGAGCGTAGACAAAGGTGGAAGAGCGTCTCATTGACACGAAATGGAACGCTTGGCTAGTGAATCCATTACGTGGAAGTCCGAAGAGAAAGCTTGCTGAGTGGATGTCGTCCGCAGACTGTCCGTCCCTGGTTTGTGTGGGGAGCGACCAGTGGCAAACGAAATGTCCATTACATGGAAGTGAGGAATTATAGCAGCCATGAGCAGGACGTGGCGATTCCTTGGGTGAGCCCAGTCTCAAAGCACTATGTGCCGGCTCTGCAATTATGGAAGCCTCCTTGGATAGCTGGGAATGCTCATGGTCTGCCCCTGCCTTCCCTTGAGTGTTGACAGTGATGTCTTTGACCGTTCTACCTTGACCAGCTGAGATGTTGGCGACACCACAACAGTAAGAGTCTAACGTGCCTCGGAACCCCGGGAAGGCAAACCCGTAAAAACGCCCGCTGAAACCGGATGTGCTGGCCTAAGGGCGCAAATAAATCAGTCACTGCGCAAAAACGTCCGAGTGAAATGTCCCTCGTGCTTAGAACAGCTCTGACTATTTTTCCGAATGTCCTTCGTGTCCGGAACAGCTCTGGCTAGCTAGTTTTCCGAATGTACCTCGTGCGCGGAACAGCTCTTTTGAGCTATTTTGTTTTCCAGGCACAGCGACTAGCACATGTTCGAAGCGAAACCTCGCTGAGTGGATCCGACCGTTCTGGTTTGTGCGGGGAGCGGCCCGTAGCGAACGGAAGGCTCAATACATTGAAGTGAGGAATTAAAGCAGCCATGAGCAGGACGTGACGATTCCCTTGGTGAGCCCAGCACCAGGGCGATATGTGTCGGCTCTGAAACCATGGAAGCCTTCCTTGGATGGCGGATAATGCCCATGGACTGTCCCTGCCTTTCAATGAGGGCTGATCGTGAAGCATTCGAGCGTTCTAACGTGACCAGCTGGGATGTAGACGGCACCACAAAAGTGAGAGTTCCTCCGGAATGCTAACCTGGTCAAAAACGCACGCAAAAGTCGGATGTGTTGGCCTAAGGGTCTAGGCCCAAGGGTGCATAGCAATACACCGCAGTTACATCTCGACAACAACAAAAAAAAAAAACACTCCGAAAAAACGCAGAAGAAATACCTGTTTTACTATACGGCAATGAATCTTGGAATATAAATGAACAAATTAGGAAGAACTTGGAGGCCACAGAGATGTGGTTCCTGAGACGAATGGTGCGAATTCCTTGGACTGCCAGAGCAACCAAGTCCTACCAAGGACTGCCTGAAAGAGGCTAATGAAACTAGAACATTATAAACAACATTAAAGAGAGAGAGACAAACAGCTTTCTTTGGTCATGTGATGAGAAGAGAGGAATTGGAGAACATCGTGACAACTGAAAAGATCAAGGAGAAGAGAGGTAGAAGTAGACCAAGAGAAATGATGCTGGATGGGTTGAGACGGGCATGGAGGAATATCATCAACAGAGTTGGTACAGAACACCAAATACCGAGATCAGTGGAGAGACATGAACGCCTACGCCAGCTGGCAGGGCACTTGATGATGATGACGTTCAAAATAGAAGGCATGAGTGTCTCTTAGTAAAGGGGTTGCAACAGATCGACTTCATTGCACTAAGCTTTAATCCCACATGGCTCAGTGTTTTTCATCAGCGCGGCCTGCTCATTCGCACAGAGCACGAACTTCTTAGCTCTAGCAATGACCCCTAGGAGCATGAACTCCTTAGCTCCTGTAACGATCCCCTGGAGCTTCAGTGAAAATTAACCAATGACAGTCTGAATACAAACCCATGACCCATGTGGTGTGAGGCAGGTGAATTAACCTCTTTTCACGGAAACTCGCGTCCCTCTCTGCGTTGCTCTTCTACCCACGTCTATATGTGAAATAATGAGGCCTTACAGAATCTCCCCAATCTCCCATCTTCTTATATTACTGGCCCGTTACCGCCTTGACATACCATTGTTTGTTACGTTGTGCTTTAAAAAAAAGCATACATTGTATACATAATGTATGTATGTTTGTATGCTTTAAAAAAGGCAAAATAACCTCTCCAAAGCACAATGGCTGGGCTGAATTGTAGAAACTATGCAATATGATCACTCTCGGCCTGCCTAGTTTATTTCAGAGGAAAGTAAAACGAAGACGTCTGGAACAAGTCAGCTACAGAAGCTGCCAGATAAACAAAGCAATGCTCTGACCGTCTGAAACTTCGATCCTAGACAAGTTGCTGACCAAGGCTTAGGGCCTGGTCTGCCCTGCCATGACATGTAGTCTATAGGTTGCATTTCCTCGCTCCAGTATAAGGCTTGTAATCTTATGTAAATGGTATAAAACTTAGCAACTTGACCAACGGAGATCGTGCAAAACAAACAACACCATGGCAAACCAATCACCTGGCTTGTGCCATTCTGTCAAGGACAATTTGAGTCTAACACTGTATCCCCTGACTCTCACTTTATGGAAGTAAACAAGTGTATTTTGTAATAAAAGTCGTATATACTTGTGAGTTTATTCAAGTAAGTTTTTATGTTTTAGTGATGTTTTCTTGGTTCGTTTCAGTGAAATGTATTTCTATGCTTTAGTGGTTTTTTTTTATTGGTTCGTATCAGTGAAATGTATTGTTTGTATGTTTTATAACCATCACAATACTCCTTGTGTCTGAAAGCCCATACACACAAGCACGCTTGTCGCCCGGTGGTCGTGTGTTCAAATTCCCTTGCAGCCAATTTTGTTTTAAAAATTACCCTGGCCTCCCAGGTCGACCCAGCTGAAAATTGGGTCCTGGGTAATATTATGGGAAGTAAAAGCTGCCAACATGCTATTAGTCTTATAATTGATTGAGTGACGATTGGTCTACACACATATTAGGTTATCGCCGTATACCCAATGCTCGCCGTGTGTTGGGAGCTGGTCCTTTAATTGACTTGTTAACTGATTCACTGCCTACGGATAATATATCGCCAAATATCACCTCCCATTGGACAGAAGGACGATATATCGCCATACTAAGGTCATCGTGATGTTTGTTTCGTTTCGCAGTATCTTCTGCAATTCCAATGCTCAGTGAACGGAAATGACATTGTCCATTTGAGTGTTTACCATATTTGGTCCAAGCCGACGCTTTTGCTTGGCACTGAATCAGTTACTAAGTTTCAGTCAATACCTATGGACGTATTTATTATGCTATCTCACTACCGTTTGTTTGGCACTGAATCAGTTACTAAGTTTCAGTCAATACCTATGGGTGTATTTCTGATGCTATCTCCCTGCTGTTTGTTTTGGCACTGAGTCAGTTTTACAAGGAATGAAGCGAGATGGACTCAGGGGGATCAAAGTCCGACAATCGCATATTTTGGGTATATAAAGGGACATAATACTCAATTGAAAACCTAACAGAGAGGGAAAAGGGAAATACGGTTAACTGCAGTAAAGCTGAACAAGTGCAATGATTCAACAACAACAACAACAACGGGTTGTTAAATTTCTCAGGTTTACAGCAACACAATCACGAGAGACAGAATGGAAGTGCGGTTAGAAAGCCTTCGTTAACACACACGTACGTGCGCGCGCGCGCGCACACACACACACAGAAAACATTGATCTTTGTGCCTGAGGATTTAGAACCGATGGCCGGGTAGTGGGTTCATTCGCTACATAGATTAGCTAGACTTTGACTTCGCGTTCAGGAATCATTGTCAAACTAATGAGAAAGCCTGTGGCACACAGCTTGAAAACTGAAAGACCACGGTCGTGAACAGAGATGGCACCATCATGATTAACAAGAAGGTTCACTTCGGAACTAAGTGGACGGCCAATCCTGTCTCAAGATGCCCCCATACCTAGGGAATTGTAGAAGATGTTGGTGTTACAGCCATGTAACCTAAACGTGCTGTTAGAAAGTGTGTCAGAGTCCGTTCAGGAATTACGGCTTTCGTACTCAACAATGGTTGTCTGAACTTCATTGAGGAGAACGAAGGTGTGTTGGTCATTAGGGACATGTTGTTGGTGTGACATTCCTGGTATCCCCTTCAAGATTGGCAAGTAGCAAATGTCTCCCTTCTTGCTCTGTTCAAGATTGTCAAAACTGCGAATGTCTCCCTTCTTGTTCTGTTCAAGATCGTCAAAGTTGCAAATGTCTCTCTTCTTGTTCTGTTCAAGATCGTCAAAGTTGCAAATGTCTCTCTTCTTGTTTTGTTCAAGATCGTCAAAGTTGCAAATGTCTCTCTTCTTGTTCTGTTCAAGATTGTCAAAACTGCTAATGTCTCTCTTCTTGTTCTGTTCAAGATCGTCAAAGTTGCAAATGTCTCTCTTCTTGTTCTGTTCAAGATTGTCAAAACTGCTAATGTCTCTCTTCTTGTTCTGTTCAAGATCGTCAAAGTTGCAAATGTCTCTCTTCTTGTTTTGTTCAAGATCGTCAAAGTTGCAAATGTCTCTCTTCTTGTTCTGTTCAAGATTGTCAAAACTGCTAATGTCTCTCTTCTTGTTCTGTTCAAGATTGTCAAAACTGCTAATGTCTCTCTTCTTGTTCTGTTCAAGATCGTCAAAGTTGCAAATGTCTCTCTTCTTGTTTTGTTCAAGATCGTCAAAGTTGCAAATGTCTCTCTTCTTGTTCTGTTCAAGATTGTCAAAACTGCTAATGTCTCTCTTCTTGTTCTGTTCAAGATTGTCAAAACTGCTAATGTCTCTCTTCTTGTTCTGTTCAAAATTGTCAGTTACTAATGTCTCTCTTCTTGCTCTGTTCAAGATTGTCAAAGTTACTAATGCCTCTCTTCTTGCTCTATTCAAGATTGTCAAAGTTACTAATGCCTCTCTTCTTGCTCTATTCAAGATTGTCAAAGTTGCCAGTGTCTCTCTTCTGGCTTTTTCAAGACTGTAAAAGCTGTTAATGTCTCATTTGGCTGTGTTCAAGATTGTCAAAGCTGTTAATGTCTCCCTTCTTGTTCTGTCCGGTGGAAATAAGGAGCGACCTAGGTCTTAATCTACTTAAATAAATTTGTTGTTTATAAAACAAAATGGCAAACTACTGATCATAAAATTGCTTGGAAAATTTACCTGAGGTTGAGCGTAACGTCCTGCAAAAGGCTGCAATGCCAGTGAACAACCCTGAACCAAACATTACAAACGCTTTACGTTCTGAATGAGTTCAGCGGGAAGACAGCATCGAACGATGAACTGGGAGGAGATTTTCATATTACACCGCCGCGGTTACAGACATAAACTGTTGGAGATCCCTCTCTGCCAACCTGCACTGCAAAGATGTCTATATATATATGCATAGACTCCTATTTCTGTGGACGTTGTGTGGTGGAGGTAGCAAGACGGGAAAAGCTTGCATTCTGGTATATAGGACCGCAGCTGCCAAAACTGTCACACAGGTTAAACTGTCGAGGGGGAAAAGCTGGCTTTCTCCCGGTCAAGTAGAGAAGTGTCGTAAGAAGGCACGAGCATAATCTCCCTGGTACATAAAGGTGGCCTTACCAAAGGCAGTGTGATGGTCGGGTCGGCAGACATCGCGGGGAAATATTGGGGCGAATAATATAATTGATAAAAACATGAAGCTGTCTTACAGGTAGGATACATGATACGAGAAAGTCACACAGGAGTCATGATCCAAGGGGGAAAGAGAATGTAAAAAAGTTAGAGGCCGAAACAAATGTCGAAGGTGAACTTTCTGACAATCAGAAGCCCCATACTTAACTATCCAAGCACGAGTGATGTATCTGAAATATTGTGTGTTCAGCAAAGCAGCTCAGACATGATGATATACTATCACCAGACACCAGACAGTCATAAACAATGGCTAGGGTGTGTTTATGAGCATAATACAGCAGTACTTATTGATTCAGCTTCAACACTAGAAGGGACTTACGTGATAAATGAACATAAATATATGGCTGACTGACAACATGTCGTGGTAGATACAGGTGAAGATAGATCAGGGAAATGTCGCAGATAATGCTGCTAGCTCCACTGAAATACCCATTGTTGGAAATAGCATGAGAAATACATATACCGGTATTGATTAGCTCTCATAGAAGTAGAGGACAGAAGTCGAGATTTAAGGACACGCTAGACATGATAAATATTGAATGCTATGGTGGTCACATCGGGAGTCGAACCTGCCACCTCCAAATGACCACAGTGTCTTGTACGAGTGTACTTAGACCTATTGTCATCTGACACTTCTGACTAAGTGTCTTCGTTAGTTAAGTCTATACACGTGAATTTAGTTATCATATAGGTTAGTGGCTACATTATAATAGGTAAAGTCACCGTAAACTAATGTAATAAAATCACCATCATGTGTGCCACACTGTTTCCTCCCTTTTGTCCAGCTCGTAGTCTAATAACAGTAAGGCAGCTCAACAGGAGCAATTCAATATAACGTCAATGATTAGAGTAACGCCTGGCGTTTCTTGTCATTCCAATTTTATTTACACACATTGTCACGTCAGAGAAGGTCACCGTTCCCATGTTGATGGGAGGGCCGGTGCCATTGTTAACAAACATAAGTATAATGTTATTATCAACTGCCGTGTCCAAATACATATATTTATTTATTAGAATGTCGAGATAATTTCAAACCGCCTATCGTTCCCTGGACTGCATCACTGCCGACCATCATAAAAAGGTTACTTACAAACAAACCATGTCTGTTGACAAGCTGTGACTTCTGGTTGCTAACTGAACGACAACTTTCTAGCGCAGTGCCATTTCATCAATTTTTTATCTTAATATCCATGGCCGACCTTCCGTCTTGACTCCAGAGTGTGCCTTCCTTAAGTACCTTAATCGAATGACTGATTACCTCTTCGATTCATTTCTTCCGAAGGTATTTAAGATAATAATTCACCGCTGTAACTTTAGTCCGCCTTTGCTTCATCATCCCCAGACCTAACTGCCGGTTCATGACGTATTACACAGTGACGTTTTTCACACAGTGACGTCACTTAGCAACCTTTGCCGTATGCTGCTTCGAGATTAACCCTTCGGGCCCTTTTCACTTTAAATTCTGTCTCATTCTGAAGTGCTGTTTATTCCCCCTTTTGCTACATGGCAATGTGCCATGCCGGTAAGCGTGGGCGGTCATGTTACGCTATCTCACACGATCACCAGAGTCACAGATCAGCTCTGTAGTTTTGTCTCGATAATGTCTTGTGGCCAAGCCATCTGGGTATTTATCTCTCTGCCTTCCCCTTGTTTTTTTCCGCTCAATCTTGCCAGTTTTCACCAAGTTCTGCTTTTTATTTCTACTCATATATATTATACCTCAAAATATTCGTGACTGTCTGCGCCTAATTTTTCTAGTCAGTTTACGGTTTTCACGTGTTTCGTGAAGATCTTGTTTATTTGATTTTATGTCTGTCTATGGTATTCTTTGCATTTTGCGCAGAACCAACATTTCCACTGCCATATAATGTTTTTATTTTCCCCCCAGCTTGTCTGCTCATTTTCCCCGTTTCACATCAATACACAAGTTCAAGGTTCTATGTAGCACTTCAACACTCTTTTTCTCGTTGCAATTGACATCTTTTTATTGGTCTTTATGTTTTCTATCTGTATCTTGCAAAAGACACTATTCTTCATAGAGACTCTTGTTCTAATCTCTTCTTGGCACCTCTCATAAAATGTTATGAGTGTTCTGAGATAGTCGTACGGATTTACATGTGTAAGAACATTCCAATTTACCCATATTTTATATTGTGATATTTATTTATTCTTAGAGACTATCATAATCTATGTCTTCTTACAATTTAATTCTAATTCTAGTTGTTCACTGTGTACAACAACCACATCTATTAAATGTTGCAGATCCTGCTCGCCGTCTGCAATCAATACTGTATCATCTTTATATCTAATATTACTGAGTTTGTCCCCCAATAGCGATTCCTCTCATATAATCTAAGTGTAATAAG
>JACEFZ010015803.1:137500-285000 GCA_014155875.1 Cepaea nemoralis
AGAGGGGGGGGGGTATGTATGTATCAGTAACATTTTGTTAGTGGATCTTTGATTGTGAGTGAGTATATGTGTATGCGAGGGGGTTGCGTATTTGTGACTTATTGGGTGGGTGCATAGAGTTTGCGTAAATGATGTATGTATGCAGGTAAGTATGTATGTGTTTATGCGCGTGCAGTTTATGTGTGTCTGGATGCCTGCCTCTCTCATAACATTGTTGTCAGAGTCCGGAAAGGAGACAGAGATGCAGTGACATCGTTACGCCCGCCAGGCGACTTAGCTCCCAGAAGGGACGCCGTAACTTCGTTACGCCGCCAGGCGGATAGTGATTACCGGCCTGCAAGACTGCTGGCTGACAAGCGACCAGTGGTCAAGCAAGGACGACGCTAAACGCACGCATGCCTCGTGACGTCACCTGAGGTGAGAGGCGAGTTGCGAGTTAGCGGCAGACAGCTTGGGGACTTCGACTCGGACAGACGTGTGAAGAGAGAAAGGCGTTGTGTGGTATCTGTGCTGAAAGTCGAGTGTCTGGACATCTTGAGAGTGAGACGTTGTGAGCTGTATTGTGTAAGTGTATATTGAAACATCCAGTATATATCTTGTTGTGAACATCGTTCCGTATTTAATGTGAATAAATCCATCGAACGGTGTGTCGTTGAGTCTTACGTTAAATCACGTTGTATTTGTACTGTTTCACACTGTTAGGTGAGCGAGCCAAGTTTAAGACCCTGACATGTGTGGACGTGATGGCATTCGTCCGGCTTTGATATGAACGTGTTTTAGTGATTAACGATTTAAAACTAGAGTTTGTAAACGTGAAATTTTTGTCAAACTTTATAGTACATGTAAATGTGATCGTGGAAGGCTCATTTTCATTATTAACTACATTGTTTAAACATGTGTAAGACTATTTGTAAACGTACAATGCATACATATTGTTTGATTTTGTAACCGTGTCAAACATTTGTGATTTGTGAAACTTGTCACCGTTTTGACCTTGTCGACATTGTGATCTTGTCGCCATTTTGACCTTGTCGCCATCTTGTGAACTTGATGTGTATGTCCTTACTGAATGTTATCTTGATGTAAGTGATGTATCATCAATGTTGTAAAGTGTTAACATAAGTGTAGATTGTCTTTGTGCATTGAGTTGTGGAACGCGAAAAGTGTTTGGAAAGAAAGTAACTTGTTTTGAAAAAAAAAAAAATTATTGACAAACAAACTTACGACCTACAACTACACTCAACGCCATACAAACCTAATCAATACTTAGTGACAAGCAGGCACACACCAACGAATAGACATTAATTTATTTCTCTCCAAAAATAAAGCAGGTTTTTCCGTACCATCCGAAACCTTGCCGTAGAGGTCATTCGTGGTTTTGAAGTAACGACCCTACAGTTCCTAGCCCGATTTCCAACAATTCTTCACCGCATCCAGTGCACTTGAGTATATTTTTTCTTTTCACATACTTTAACTATGCAATTTTAGGCACGCATCGTCAATAGAAATCGATTGTAAATTGTTCTTTACTAACCACTTATAACATATTTTGTGTGGCTGGTATTTCATTGACATTTTTCATCATGTCTTCATTATTTGATTTCATTGATATGGGGATAAAATTACAGTTACATGGTGATGAATTAACACAGTGGAGTGAGAAGAAATACTCTGAATACCTACTAGTACAGGAAAAGGCTAATGAACGCGAAGAAAGGGCCGCTGAAAGAGCTGCCAAACAAATAGAGGCAGAAACAGCCTTAAAGCAAGCTGAGATAGATAGCTGAAAAAGGCAGAAATAGCAGCTCAGAGTAAGAGAGAAGAACTGGAGTTACAGTTGAAGATGAAACAACTTGACACTGAGACTGCCATTAACAAAGAGTCTAAGAAATCTGAAAGACTGGAGAAAGAAAACCAGTACAAGAAATATCAAGGTATTGTACGTAACTATACCTCGGGTGACTGCATTGCAGCTTTTACCCAAAATTTTGAAACTTTAATGGAACATTATCAAGTTCCACTGTCTGAATGGAATATTGTGTACATGAGGAGTTTGTCAGGGGAACCTCTTAAAGTAATTGAAACCATCCCAAAAGACCTCAGAAAAGATTACCATTATCTGAAATCTAAGATTATGGCACATTTTATGTTAGATGAGGCAGGTTACAGAGAACAATTCAGTAAGTTGAGCCCAAAACCGACTCAAACGTTCTCTGATTACCTCTGCTTAGTCCGAGATATATTCACCAAATGGACTTCAGCAGCTAAAATTGATAACAATTATTTAGATTATAAGATCTAATCATTAGAGACAAAATTGTATCATCGATTCCTTCAGCATTTTCTAAATTTTTGTTAGAGAACGAATGCACTAGTGTGGATGAGATTGAAAGACGTGGTTCGGCGTACTACACAGCCAACAAACATTGCTTTGCCACTGAAGCTACTGACATTAACTTTGTAGCAGCGGCTAACTATGACAAACCCTATAGTAGGCAGAAACCTCATAGACCTACTTCTGAGAAGTTATACCATTGCAATTATTGTAAATATTCTCATCATCAGACCGAGATGTGTGATAAAAACCCTGGCTATCATACTTACCTACAAAATATGGTAAACAGACAAGATAAGGAGCGTAAATCCTTCAAAAGTTTGCGTAAATGTTTCCTCTGTAAGGCGTACGGACACCATCGGAAAGATTGTAAGGGCAGGCATATGACCAACAAAGCAAATGCCGCCTTGTTTGATAGTTCGGCGTCTGAATAAGAAGAGCCAGAGAAACATCCTGTGAACTCAGCACAGGCTTTTGACATATTCAGCGCAAACAAATGCTCTGTTTGTAACACCTTTTATGAAGATGGTATTTTAACATGCGGTCATGCCATCCCTATTGCCAATGAAGAAGCTAATTTGGTAGTAGATTCAAAAGGCAGAATAAACATCCATCACGGATATGTGAATGGCAAGTCTGCTACAGTCCTTCGTGATACAGGCAGTTCACTCATTGGTCTGAAAAGAACATTCATAATGCCTACAGACTATACAGGCAGGCACGTAACATGCAGAACATTCTCAGGCAATATTGAGAAATACCCATTAGCATGGGCATACATTGAAACACCTTTCCTCACTGGGAAAGTAAAGTGCGCTGTATTAACAAACCCAGTGTGTGATGTAATTATTGGAAATTTACCTGAGGTGAATGATAAACCTCATGACATAACATCTCTATGTATTGATGATAACATAACATCAACATCAAATGTCATCATTGAAAATGTCACACCACCTATTGATTGTATGGTAGCTAATGTAGCACTAAGTTCTTATGACATCATTGATACCATTTTTCCATCATCATCTGATATCATTGAATGTGTGAACGCAGTAACTAGAGCTACTGCTAGAGTGCAAGATGAAAGTAAGCAAACTGAGGCTATACAATTACTCAGCCCAGTAACACTACCTACAAACACTATGAAGGAAACATTTGTAACAGCACAAAAAGCTGATCCTTCATTGTCAAAATACTTTAATCTGATCGGCCAAAAGCCAAAGGTAACCAAGAATGCAAAATGACATTTTGCTGTGAAAAATGATATACTCACCAGGTATTACACCAAAGGTGACAACACCACAGAGCAAACTGTTTTGCCAACAAGTTATCGCAAGCAAGCCTTACATCTTGCCCACGATATACCTCTTGCAGGGCACATGGCATACGTTAAGACCAGATCTAGATTATTGACACAGTTTCATTGGCCCAAATTTTGCAATGACATTAAAGCATATTGCAGAAGTTGTGACACCTGCCAGAAACTGATAAAAAAAAGGTAAACACCCACAGGCAAAGTTACAAGTCACTGACTTAGCCAGTCGACCTTTTGAAAAACTATCGGTTGACATAGTGGGCCCTCTCAATCATACAACAACTAGAGGGAATAAATTTATTCTAACTGTCATTGATCAATGTAGTCGCTGGCCAGAAGCGATTCCGCTAAAGAACATTACTGCCAATGACATAATGGAAGTATTCTTCCATATTTTTTCTAGGATGGGTTTTCCAGATACTATCCAATCTGATAGGGGCACTCAGTTTATTGCCGCATCTACTCAGGCTTTCACCAAAATGTTGGGAGTGAAGCAAGTTTTCAATTCCCCGTACCATCCTCACAGTAGCGGAGTAATTGAAAAATTTAACGGGGATCTAAAGCACATGCTTGCAAAAGTAACGCAAGAGCACCCCAATAACTGGGATTTATATCTACCAGCTATTCTTTTTGCTTATCGCGAGGTACCACATGCTAGTACCGGTTTTTCTCCTTTTGAACTTATCTATGGTGCCAAACCACGCGGCCCATTGACCATTTATCACCAAATGTTAACTGACTCTACTCCAGTACTTAAACCCATATCATCATACGTATATGTTACATCATTGCGTGAAAGAATCATCAAATCATGTATTATTGCAAAGAATGCACTAAAACTATCTGGTGCTACTTATAGACAGTATGCTGACAAAGGTAACAGGACAATAACGTTGACACCTGGACAGGACGTTCTTCTTCTACTACCTAGTGACAGACACTTATTGACTGATTCTTGGCAGGGACCCTTCAAAGTGACGAGACAGATTTCACCTGTAGACTACGAAATCCTAATAAAAGACAAACACAAAATATATCACATAAATATGCTAAGACCATACCACAACAGAGACAACAAACAAGACGATACAACAGCGTGTACAGTGATAATAGATCACGAAGACGACGATGCTAGTGACGAGATTCCAACGCCTGCATTAGACACGACAAGCTGCTTGAAGGATATCAAAATCAATCCAAAGTTAACTCAAGCAGAGACAAACAGTTGCAAACAGCTTATACAGCAGTACAACACCATCTTTTCCAACAACCCAGGACAAACAGAATTAGTACAGCATCACATCACACTCACATCAAACAAACCCATAAGATGCAGACCATACACCATCCCATTGCACTACAAAGAACATTTGCACCAAGAAATAATCAACTTAGAGAAAAACAACATCATCAGACGATCCCAGTCAGACTTCTCATCGCCAATGGTGATAATACGGAAAAAGGACAATACAATAAGACTGTGCATCGACTATAGGAAGCTAAATAAAATTACTGTTCTTGATTTGGAGCCAATGGCAAACACTGACGATCTTCTGACAGAACTGACAGACGCTAGGTTCTTTTCGACGTTAGATATGACTAAAGGATATTATCAGATAGAAGTAGACGAACAGAGCAGACATTTGACAGCTTTTGCCACACCGTGGGGACTGTACGAATGGTGCAAACTTCCATTTGGGCTTGTTAATGCCCCCGCCACCTTCGTTCGTATGACACGACTTCTTCTTGTAGACATTCCTAACATAATTTGCTATATCGACGACATCTGTGTTCACACAGAGACGATGACAGAGCACATTAAGACGTTAGGACAGACATTTGAACGTATTAGACAGCACGGACTGACTGTAAAACCTGCGAAAGTAGACATAGCCTACCAGGAAATAACTTTCTTAGGGTACAAAATATCCAATGGCTTTGTCATGACAGACGATAAAATTGTGTCCAAAATTCTAAAACTATCACTTCCGACTACTAAGAAACAAGTCAGAAGTCTTTTGGGATTGATAAATTACTACCGGCAGTTCATTCCTGAGTTTTCCGAACTGACCGAAGTGTTTACTAATTTACTAACAAAAGAAAAACCGGAGAAAATTGTACACAATGAATGCCTAAAAATTGCATTTGATAAAGTACTTGCGTGTTTTTCTGATAATAGTGTCAACAATCTTATCCTGAAATTGCCCAACCTTCGTTTACCTTTCAGATTGCGTACAGATGCTAGCTCCGTGGCGATTGGAGCAGTCTTGTTACAAGAGTACGATAACATACTACACCCAGTGTACTTCGTATCCAGAAAACTAAAAGCCAGAGAACGGGCGTGGTCCATTCCTCAGTTGGAAGCCCTAGCTTTAGTGGTGGGTATAACCAAATTATCCAGATTTCTTCTAGGACGGCACTTCATCGTGGAGTCTGACAGCAGCCCGTTGCGTTTGATAAATTCAGGAATACCCTCAAATCATATGGTAGCACGCTGATCTTTGAAGCTTCAAGATTATAGCTTTGAAGTTCGACATATTCCAGGCAGAACCAATTCGATTGCCGATCTTTTGTCCCGTTGTCCGACCGACCCAATAAGCACCAATGTCTGAGTGCAGTGTGTGCAAATACACTCAGACCGACACAGCCATTATTGGGTGAATAAGTGTTTTTCTATTCACAAAAAGCTGTGCATTGTCTATAATGTGATGTGATAGGGGTTACCCCCATTATAAATAATATTCTTATTTTACTAATTCATGTAGTGATTGTCCTGTATAATTGTGTAGTGTGTGGTAGAAAGCGAACTTTATTAATTGTATATATTACCAACAACAACAGTGTCACATTCGCTCAAAGAACTTACCTTAAGCGAACTATCCAATTTAACAGTGACATCTGCGTGGATAATTCCAGGGATCTTTTAATGACGTGTGCGAACGTGTAAACTGAACAGTGACAACTACTCCATTGCAGTTAACCGAAATCCATAATGTTCGGTAGTGAAACACATGAACAGTCGATCGTAATCCAGAAGGTTTTGTGAAACATCTAAACACATGAACTGTAAGAAAGATACTTTCCGTAACTACATCAAACCGGAACAAGTGTGTTCTGCAAGCTTCTACATCAGCTGAGTTAATGTTCGTGTGTACTTCCGGATTAGTTAGGAATTTAGAGTAAAAGTAGCAGACGACAAATAAAAGTTCATACATTTATGACGATTCTAAAATGTTTAGGAATCTATAAAATGTAATACACGAATTGTGTGTTTATTTATTTATGTAGTGTAATCTTAGGATCATATCTTGATTTATGTATTCATATTACCGACTTTTTCTCGTTAATATGAAGAAACGTCAAGCAATGACGCTAAGAAATAATAGAATTATTGTAAATTATTATATTTCATGAATGTTAAAATTATTTCCCTTTCATTTGTGTGTTATTACATCCCTACACAAAGGGCCATAATCTAAAATGTATCCATTAATGTGTTGCGTATAAATAGACATGCTGTTGCCAGATTGTCAACACTACAGGTAGACATCTAATGAGCATGGCAAAGGGTGCCAACGTTGCAGACCAACACGAGAGCTACTGACCAAATAAGGGCAGGGTTTGAGCGTTTTATGCGACTTATAAAAGTCGTATATCAGTCTGGCTAGATGGTTTTTGTTTCAAGAAACATATTATTACTTTTTTTTCAAATTGCTGCGAGGTAGATGCGTGAAGCTGGTACTACTGATCTGACTGGGTCGCAAATGCAATTGAGGTAGTCAGCCATCAAGAGGATGAAACCTGACAAGTGTTAAAGGTTGAACACCACATGTCGTTGATTGCAATGTACATTTCTTATATATTTCTATGGCATATGTGTATTTATTGGTATGTGTATATAACAACAAAAGGGTAGACTCTGACAAGGTTTAAATATTAACCCATTATGTATATATATGAGACATGAAAGATGACATCTTTCATGAAGTTGCCGGGGGAGCGTGTCAGAGTCCGGAAAGGAGACAGAGATGCAGTGACATCGTTACGCCCGCCAGGCGACTTAGCTCCCAGAAGGGACGCCGTAACTTCGTTACGCCGCCAGGCGGATAGTGATTACCGGCCTGCAAGACTGCTGGCTGACAAGCGACCAGTGGTCAAGCAAGGACGACGCTAAACGCACGCATGCCTCGTGACGTCACCTGAGGTGAGAGGCGAGTTGCGAGTTAGCGGCAGACAGCTTGGGGACTTCGACTCGGACAGACGTGTGAAGAGAGAAAGGCGTTGTGTGGTATCTGTGCTGAAAGTCGAGTGTCTGGACATCTTGAGAGTGAGACGTTGTGAGCTGTATTGTGTAAGTGTATATTGAAACATCCAGTATATATCTTGTTGTGAACATCGTTCCGTATTTAATGTGAATAAATCCATCGAACGGTGTGTCGTTGAGTCTTACGTTAAATCACGTTGTATTTGTACTGTTTCACACTGTTAGGTGAGCGAGCCAAGTTTAAGACCCTGACATGTGTAATATGCATTGTTTATACTCATAACATTCGTTTGGCAATGTTTTTTTTCCCTATGTGAATGTAACATTCAAAATAGTTAATTGATGAGAAGGGCCGAATGTAAGACGGCCTGCGTGCGCAATTTGTGATTCTTTGAAAATAAGATTGATTCGGTCGTTCGTTCGTTCATTGGCTCTCTCTCTCTCTCTCTCTCTCTCTCTCTCTCTCTCTCTCTCTCTCTCTCTCTCTCTCTCTCTCTCTCTTTCTCTCTCTCTCTCTTTCTCTCGCTCTCTCTCTCTCTCTCTCTCTCTCTCTCTCTCTCTCTCTCTCTCTCTCTACTTTAGTTACTACATATGTAGGGACATTAGTCTGGGTTTACTGCTCGGCAGAGGCCAGTTATTTGTTCCGACCAGTACGTCTCCTAGAGATTTCCAGCCTCATAAAGTAGGTACCAGACAATATTCATATTTTAAAGTATAGCTTGAATAAGAAAGGCTGCGAGAAACGAAATTGGCCATCCCACTTCATACGATGTGGGCTAGAAGATTCGACCACGTAACATTTCGCATGGCAAGGGCAGTATCTGCTAGTAATTACATTATATATATATATATATATATACTGTTAAAAAAAAGAAATGCAACATGTTTGGTGTTACTTTTATAAAAGATATTCGCTGATTGGACATCAGTCAACTAATTGACTGTGTCCATCTGGTCATTAACTTCTCGTGGTTACCTGAATTGTACTCACCTCATGATTCGTGAGGTCATGAAAGAGGGCAAGGTCAAAACAACATTTTTGACAATAACTCGTGACAGGTTCATGATAATCCCGTGAAACTTACTGAACACAAAACTCTCTGACCATATTATTGAATGCCTATAAAAGATTGACGCTCCTCGAATAAATTCAGTTGAAAATTCAATGCGCAAGTATGGCTCATCTCACTACAGAACAACGACTCATCATCATTGGACGTTTAAAGGCTGACAGTCACAAAGTGTCGTAGCCAGAGAATTTAATATGGTTCGAAGCACCATTAGTCGCCTTTGAAGGCGATTTCAAGAAATTGGCTCTGTGGCAGACCGGCTGCACAGTGGAAGACCCAGAATCACAACTGCTGCCGAAGACCGCTTCATACGGCTGCGTCACCTTAGGAATCGATTTGCATCTGCGTCCTCCACAGTTGAATCAATGCCAGGAGCTCGTCGAATTTCAGATCAAATGGCCAAGAACCGGCTGCACGACGCTGGTCTTTGGTCTAGAAGACCCTACAGAGGTCCTGTTCTTACGGACTGGCATCGCCAGAACAGACTGCAGTAGGCAAATCAGCATCGTAAATAAAATGTTGGTACAAGTCTGCAATTAAAACTACAATAATGTTGCGTTTCTTTTTTTTTAAACAGTATATATATATATATATATATATATATATATATATATATATATATATATATATATATATATATATATGCGCGCGCGCGTATGTGTGTGTGTGTGCGCCAAAATGCGCGCGCGCACACAGACTTTCCTTGACTTAGGGGCACCTCTTCCTAGGTAATTCCCATTCATAAATTTAGCACCCAGTTTGGCCAACATTGAAAGAGTCCACACACAGAAGCCAAAAACAATATGTTGCACTATTTATTGCCTGACATATCTCGCTGCATCTCGTCAGATGCATACTGCAGAGTTATATCCCACGTAAAGTGAATAAATGAATAATATTTACGCTGAAACAATTACAACACACAGCTACGGGTACTGTTCAAATGTGGAACATCTGTTATCCCCACGGTCATTTAAAATTGACCACGAACTCTTTCTGTTTGCACAACACCGGCTTGGAAACCCTAATTGCTAACAACTCATTATATGTGTCACACAAAGTTCTTCAACTCTGTGGGCAGTCTGTCAGACTATGTCAGCATTTATACAGCATGCACCCGACGAGATGCAGATAAATATGCCAGGCAATAAATCGTGCAATATATTGTTCGTGGCTTCTGTGTTTTAATTTAACTGATTAATTGCCATGGGATGATAAATCGTCTTATTCGAACTTTCCATAACTGCCGTGGGCTTATAAACCAAGCTGTTGGATTTCCGTATGCAACCATATTTAATTTGATATTATACACATGTCTGCTACCATATTAACAACTTTTAGGTCATAACTTTGATACACCCTTACTTCTCGTTTTTGACCAACCATTCGTGTTTGGTCCAAACCTACGTTTTGATTGCCACTGAATCTGTTAAAAGATCGCCATTATTTCCCCCAGATTTGAAGTTTGTTTCACGACTGGTCCCTCACACCCGTCGTTTTCTGTGGAGAGGAGAGGAGAAGGGGTGTTCCGCAACACAACCTCCGTGAAGATGGTTCTTCGGTACCAAGTCAGGAGAAGGGTCTCTCCACCATCCTGATTCCGATATATGCAATGGATCTACAGGTTAAATTCAGTCTTCCAACGAATGTACAGGTTAAACCGTCAGTCTTTCTATACATACTCTCTAAAACATACACCCTCTGGCCTGCTTCTAATTTTCTCATAAGAACTCCCATAAGACATTGTAACCATTGTTAAAGCAAACGAAATAACAAACACATCTGGAGTTAATATTACTTTAGAGCTAACAATAACAATACGACGTGGAAGACGAATCAAAGAAAACTAAACAGGGTTCACAAGTAACAAACAAGAAGAAAAAAGAATCCAGTGCTTTCATCACTTCTGTGTGTGTGCGCGCGCGCATGCGTGTGTGTGTGTGAGTTTCTGACCCTGCCCTGCCATTGCAATGCGAAATCTGCACCCCTAATGCCCCACACGTGATTGTTGGGGACGCGAGTTCTTTAATACGGGCAGTCAAATGATAGAACTGGCCTCTAGCGTATGGCGATGCACTACTACAGGCAGCCGGGGACTGTATGGATTCGCCGGGAGCTTCCGGTGTGTGTGCGTGGTTTTGTTGAGAAGATAGTTTCAAAAATGTAGGAACATATAACAACTGTAATCACCGATGAAGGTAATGTGTTTACTGGGCGTGTTATTGTTGAGAAGGTACTTTCAAATGTGTAGGAAAATATAACAACGATTAAGGTAATTAGATTTCATTTATATTTTCAAAAACAAAATGTTATTCCACCACTCACACACACACGCACACACAAGTAAGCAAAAAGCAGACAAACAAAAAGTACCTACATAAAACCCACCAAGTTACCTACCTACATGTAGCTATCTACGCACCTAAATCTCACCCACTATCAGCATACATTCTTACATACCTACCTATCTAGCGATCTAGCGACCATATTCTTCAATCACTTTTCAATATAATTTTACACTCGTTTTGCACGTTTTAAGGCGCGCTGAACATTTAGTGCATGTCTTATATTTTTAAAGACCACCCGACACACGATGGGTGATCTTGTCAATAGTACATAAGCCTCATTTACTTCCCAAGAATGTCCTGGTACTCATTTAAGACTGGTCGACCTGGGAAATGTCCATTATATCCGTAACTTATTTCACATGTCACCATTGTTGGTAATCAATGGCTTAAGATATTCGAAATTTTCCACCACCTCCAATTGTTCCTCATTAACATATATTTATTTCTTCATAGTAGTTTCATCTGTATGCATTATCTTGGTTTTTGCTATGTTAAGATGTGAGTTGTGGTTTCCACTATTCAGTTGGGTTGAGGTTATTAGGTATTGAGAAAGAAATATATGTTAATGAGAAAAAATTGGAGGTGGTGGACAATTTCGTATATCTTGGGTCATTGATTACCAACAACGGAGACACAATGAAAGAAATTAAAAGATGAATATCTATTGCTCTTCAAAGACTAAAACAACTGAATAAATTATGGAGTGAAACAGATAGAACTACAGAAATTAGATTTTTAAGAGCATGCATCTTTCCCATTGCAACATACGCCCGTGAGACATAGACACTTACTAAACAAGCTGAACAGGGCATAAATGCTTTTGAATATACATGTTATAGACGAGTTATAAGAACACCTTGGGTAAAGAAAAGAACAAATGCACCCATACTTCAAGAGCTGAATATTGAAGAAAGTTGGCTATTAAAGACGATAACACAAATAAAATTTAAATATGTTGGTCACTTGAAACGTCACGAAAGTTTGGAGAGAACAATAATGGAGGTTAATATCGGGGAAGGTTAACCCGGTCAACAAATGCCCGCAGAAGTCGGATGTGTCGGCCTAACGGCGCAAGAACGCAGCTCTGCTGTAAACAGGCACAACGCAATCACGTCCCAAAAAAAAAAACCGGATGAACGAAGAAGAAGAAGAAGAAGAGGTTAATATGCCTGGGAAGAGAGGAAGAGGAAGGCCAAAGAGAAGATGGGTGCAGGATGTGACGGATGAACTCCAGATGGGTGTATCGGACGCGGGTGTTCTTGCTTATGATCGAGAGGAATGCTGCTGAATAAAATTAATGGTATCCACATGGCAGCATGTCACATTCGTATGCTGACATTGCAGCATACTCTCGAACACATACACTCTCAGCCCTGCTTTTAATATCCACATCACAACCCTGATAGGATATTGTAACTACTGTTAAAGGACACGAAATAATAAACCCAGCTGGAGTTAATATTACTTTGACGCTAACAATAACAATACGGCGTGGAACACGATCCAAAGAAAACAAAACAGGGTTCACAAGCAAATAAAAACAGACACCAGTATTTCGATAACTTCTGTGTGTGGCCCTGGATTTCTGACCCTCGTCAGCCATTGACGCTATACTACATCTCCACCCTAATGCTTTATAAGTGAGTGTTGGGGACAGGAGTTCTTTAAATCGTGCAGTCAAATGATAGAAGTAGCCTCTTGTGACGGCGATGCAATACAGGCAGCCGGGGAACTGTGTGGATTCGTCGGGAGCTTCCGTTGTGTGCGCGTGTTCTTGTTGAGAAGATAGTTTCAAATATGTAAGGGAACATAGGAATTGTAATCAACGATTAAGGTAATTTGTGTACTGGGCGTTTATGTGTTTATATAAATGTTCAAGATAGTATGTCACCCTACCACGCAGATATACACATACAAATACACAGAGAGAGAGAGAGAGAGAGAGAGAGAGAGAGAGAGAGAGAGAGAGAGAAAGAGAGAGAGAGAGTGTGTGTGTGTGCGAGAGAGAGAAGGAGAGAGTGTGTGTGTGCGAGAAAGAGAGAGAGGGAGAGAGTGTGTGTGTGTGCGAGAAAGAGAGAGAGAGTGTGTGTGCGTGCGAGAGAGAGAGAAGGAGAGAGAGTGTGAATGTGCGAGAGAGAGGGAGAGAGAGTGCGAGAGAGAGATAGGGGGGGGGGGGAATATATGTATGTATAACATAATCACACATGCTATAAATATCTTGCTTTGTGGGCAGTTTTTCTCTGTGGCGAAGGGGTTGATGGATGCAATTCGTAATCCCGCATATCGCGTTCGAAACACAGCTGTGGGTGATTTCGAAGCAGACAGAAGTGCGTTGGTTTCCATACAAAAGTATGAGTGCCTGTCCTTCAGAAAGCAATGGCAAACTGCTGAACGTAAACTTGCCAAGAATCACAAACAGCCACGAAATGCTGGGGTGACTGCGACGTCATGTAAAGGATATGCAACTAACTTAACTTCCTAATTTTGAAATTTTTACTAGGCATCGACCCATACGGCCTGCTCTCTGTAACGTGTGCAACGTGCATACGGTTCCTCCCATTTTTCGCACTTGTCCGAGATGGTGAGACATCCCGTCCACACCCCGAGATGGTGAGACATTCCGCCATCTACTCCGTGATGAGAAGGAGTAAACTGGAACACTACAAGACAACAGGACAGTTCGAGAGGAAGAGATACAAAGGAAGACACGGAGAGAAGATGTTCGTATGGCAAGGAGAAGCGTGCGTAATGGCAATCATTATCAGGCCTGAGAAGGAAGGGCACGGACAAACATGATGAGGGACATTCTAGCATAGTTTTTTAAAGTACTGAAGTCAATGAAACGAGGGCACCAACAAAACACATATGGTTTAAAAGACAAAAATGGGAATATGATAAATACCAATGAAGAAATGTGCAACACATGGAAAGAATATTTTATTGAATTACTAAATTGTGAAGCTCCAAGTAACATTTTCCCACAGGAAGAGGTTCTAACATGCGAACCACAAATTGAAGAACCTACATTTGAAGAAATCCTATATGTAATCACACGACTTAAAAACAATAAGGCAACTGGG
This sequence comes from Cepaea nemoralis, assembly GCA_014155875.1. Classification (NCBI taxonomy): domain Eukaryota; kingdom Metazoa; phylum Mollusca; class Gastropoda; order Stylommatophora; family Helicidae; genus Cepaea; species Cepaea nemoralis. The sequence continues at coordinate 151,916 of JACEFZ010015803.1, forward strand.
ACTGATGGAATTGCTGCTGAATTTATAAAGGCAGGTGGCCATGCATTACATCTAAAGCTATACGAACTAATAATAAAAATCTGGAGGACAGAAGAATTACCCCATGACTGGAAAGAGTCATTATTGATACCTATCTTTAAGAAAGGAGACAAGTTCCAATGTGGAAATTATAGAGGAATATCACTACTGTCCACAAGCTATAAGATACTATCCGCAGTATTACTAAATAGACTAAAACCATATTCAGAAGACATATTAGGTGACTACCAGGCGGGTTTTAGACAAAACAGATCAACAATAGATCAGATATTTATCTTACGACAAATAGCCGAGAAACATTGGGAATATAAAAGAGATCTCCATAACATTTTTGTGGATTTTAAAAAGGCTTATGATAGTGTCCATAGGAATAGTCTATGGAATGTTATGCAGGAATTTGGAATACCAAGGAAGTTAATTAACATGACCAAACTATGCATGGAAGATACTTATAATATAGTAACATATAAAGGCAGGAAATCAGACCCCTTCCAAATAACATCTGGCTTGAAACAGGGTGATGCACTATCGCCGCTACTCTTCAATCTGGCTCTAGAGAAAGTTGTAAGGAAGGTAAAGGAGGAATGTGATATTGGAGGAACATCCAAGCTGCTTGGTTATGCAGATGATATAGATATTATAGGGCAAAGTGAACAAAAGACATTAGAAATATTGACTCACTTAAAGGAAAAAGCCCAACAGATGGGGCTGGTTATCAACCAAGATAAGACAGAATATATGGTAATTTCAAGAGACGGAATGGCTAAAAACTCTGGCCACATACAGATAGATAATATGACCATTAAAAGAACGGAAACATACAAATACCTGGGTACAATCTTCAACTGCTCCAACATCATAAGGGAAGAAATACAAACTAGAATCAACTCTGGAAATAAGATATACTATGCACTACAACATCTACTAAAATCAAAGGCGCTATCTCGTAACACCAAAATCACAATATACAAAACACTGATCAGACCAGTTGTGCTGTATGGCTCTGAAACCTGGAGTACAACGAAAGGAGACGAAGCCTTGTTACAAACCTTTGAGAACAAAATTTTAAGACGCATCTTTGGACCCATTAGGGATACACAAAGTGGAGAGTGGAAAAGAAGAAGTAACAAAGACATTTATGATTTGTTTAAGTCCCCGCTAATCACTGGTATCATGAAGGCTAATAGACTACAATGGCTGGGGCATATAGAAAGAATGGAAGATAATAGGGAAACAAAACTCGCTTACACTCAGGAAATAAATGACCGTAGACCCCGAGGTAGACCAAGAAGGCGGTGGAGAGATAATATACACACAGACCTACAAGCACTTGGAATCAACGACTGGCAAGAGAAGGTCCACCAGAGAGACGAATGGAGACAGATTGTATTTGCAGCAAAGAACCTCAATGGCTCGGAATGCTGAAGAAGAAGAAGAACTCTAAAACTTGTAAAATGTTGCAAACTAAACTCTGAACTTTTACAGTATGGAAATTTGTGTTCATCTTCGTTCCTCATACTTTTCTTTACCATTCCTTTCACATTTCTAAACGTATATTCAACATGTCGTATGCACGCTTGTATGTTTTCTTCAACTGGACAATGTCGTTGTTTCAATAAATATCAGTATGCTAAAGATTTCATTTCTGGGTATATATATATATATATATATATATATATATATATATATATATATATATATATATATATATATATATATATATATATATATATATATTCCTTTGTCAAACAAATCATCCTCGTCCACTCAACTGAGTTAACTTATTGGGTACGTGTCTGTTCACTGCGCGAGATCCAAACGTGTCGCTGTAGGAATTTGTTCTGGGGCTTTTCGCTGGTGTTTGTTGTTTGTTAAGAAATGTGGCATAACCATGCATATGTACGCATATATCAATCGAACGCCACACACACACACAAACACAAACACACGCACACACACACACACAAACACACACACATGTATAAAACACCACTTTTTACAGGTACCATAGAGGAGCTGCGTTTTGTTATCCGTAGTTTGACCAGTGCAGGAGTGAAATCTATTGAACTTCATCGGCGAATGAAGGTCCAGTTTGGTGATGCATGCCTGTCAGTCCAGCAATTGTATAAGAGGAGTAGGAAGTTTCAATACTGCGTGACTCATATGACAGACTGTTCACGACCGGGTCAGGCACACCGAGTAGTGACCAAGAGAATTTTTGTCTACAGGAATCCAAGCACTTTATCGGCACTGGAGGACTTGCATTGAACCCAGTGGTGACTACATCCAACAATCATACATTTGTTCTTTACTTTTTCAGAATATATTCACCCAAAAAATATTGAAGGTTTTCATTTAAAGCCTCATCGTAATATTTGAGTCCCGCAGCAAGAACCTGCGCTGGTTATGCGAAGGGACAGAGCCATCACATACTGTAGGTCTGAGTGCACGGAGGTATATGAGGCAGTTTTTCCATCCGATAGTAAAAGTGAAAAGCTGACATCGAATTATCATCCAATTACACCCAGGCCATTGTCAACACAACGTCCCAACCATTCTATCAACTCACACCCTCAATGGTTGTACACTCTGATCCTATTTTTGCTGATCTGATAGGTTTAGTTTAGTTTAGTCGACGGATCAACATCACGGCACACGGGTGTAATCCATACGTGCTCCGTTCTACTTCTAACTCAAGCCTGAGTCCGGCGAATCTCAGCTAAGTGCACCAACTCCGTAGCACCGGCAAGGATCCTGAAATACTTTGGGTAGATCTTTAACTCGAAATTTTGCCCGGGAAGCGCCGTCTTTTTTCGATTTCCAACTGCCAAGGGATTTTTTTTACTCGCGTAACAATACACACGGGCGTCCGATCTTACTACCCAGAGACCAGAGGAAATTTGGTTACTAGAAGTCCACGTGAAAAAATCCCGGCCCCCATTGGAGCTTGAACCCTGGACCTCCAACACTTGAGGCGGACACCACATTCAGAGACCACTAAGCCCCCCCCCCCCCCCCCCGCCCTCCAAGGCTGACTCACTCTCAAAAGACACCAAAGCCTTCTTATTTATTGTCACCCAATGAATTCGATGCTTGGTGTACCTACCGTGTTTCTGTTATCGTCGAAGAATGCTAATCAATGCTTTAACGTGTATCAATCCTGGTTTTATTTCAATGTTATTAAGATTCCCCAATTCCCCACAATTCCCTGACCGATTCCCCACTGCACTGTCCGCTTTGTGAGTCGGAAAATACTATTAATAGACGCTATGTGTTACTGGTAATATAATTATACAGGGCTAGGCTCATTTCGACTGGGTTGGATATTTTCAGGGAGATTTCCCTAGCGATTAATTAATATTCATGACAAAAACGACCGGTTGAGCATCGAAAGAGAAGGTATTAAATATTCATAACTTCATACAGCTCGCTCCTGACTGTTCGTATTGGCAAACTGGGGCCACATTGCAGGCGATATGTGGAAATACGTTCAGGGAAAGTCATCATATCATACTAATGTGGGGTATGGAGCTTACCACAAAGGGAGACCAAAATAATTGTGTTTTATTTATACTGATGCTTATGCGTGAAGTGGCACTGGAGCACTGCATATTATCCTCCTGTAATGGCATATTCCGAATAATGTAATACTCTTGAATATGTAGTACATAATCGTAGTTTTAACTTTTTCGGAACAGTCATACTATTTGATGGTAGGTGCCTTGAAGAGATTAGAACAAGAGTCGTTAGGCAAAGGTAGACTTTTGCAGGTTGGAAAACATACTGACCAATATAAAGATGTTAATTGCAACGAGAAAAAAGAATGCTGAAGTGCTACACAGAACCCGTACTTTTGTATAGATGTGAAACGTGGACAATGAGGAGGCATTTTGACAAACATCTAAAGGCAATGGAGATGTGGTTTCTGAGGAAAATGCAAAGATTACCATGGACAGACAGAAAAAGCAATGAGCAATTTCTACAAGATGCAAATGAGAACCGTAAACTGATTGGAGCAATTAGATGTAGACAGTCACAATTGTTTGGACACATTATAAGAAGAAATACCCGGGAAGGTTAACCCGGTCAACAAATGTCCGCAGAAGTCGGATGTGTCGGCCTAACGGCGCAAGAACGCAGCTCTGCTGTAAACAGGCACAACGCAATCTTCTTCTTCTTCTTCTTCTTCTTCTTCTTCTTCTTCTTCTTCTTCTTCTTCTTCTTCTTCTTCTTCTTCTTCTTCATCTTCTTCTTCTTCTTCTTCTTCTTCTTCTTTTTCTTCTGCATTCCTAGCCATCGAGGTTCTTTGCTGCAGATACAAGCCGTCTCCATTCGTCTCTCTGGTTGACCTTCTCTTTAGGCTACTGCCTTGGCAAAATTGTTAGGCAAGATTACTTACCATCCACGGGTAGATAGAGCCCGTTACTTTGGACGGAATCTGTCAACAGGAGGCCAAATTTACTCAAATGCATGCCAAAGTCCGACAAACTCAACATTGCAGTGAATAACTAGTTGTGACGCCCTCTCTTTGAAAGAGGGGCGAAAAAAGAAGACAATACAAGCATCGTCAGGAATTAGAGATTAACTTTCTGTCATGTTTTTTTTTTTTTTTAAACCACAGGACTAGTTCAATACTGTAACATGTTTAGTCTCGACAGACAGATCAGATCTGGATGATCTGTCAGATGGGGGTGACAGGTTGATTAGTGTTAAAAAATAAACTGCATCAGCTCCGCTTATAGTAGTTGCCCGGGCTGACGTAATCTGAAATGAGAATCTAAACCGGGCAAATATGGCGGAACCGTTGGGTGAATTTGTAATTACTTTTCAAAGAAAATGAAAACCATATGGTATGAGGTCGCCATCACAATGTTACCGGTACCACGAGGGACATCGCTCTCATTACAACCCGTCAACTAGATTCGCGATCTTCTCTCAGCTCTCCTGCCATGCATTTTTTCTGCCCCAGGTGTCTTCAGTGTCATGTGCCCATCCTTGTGTTTGTCCACCCAGCTTCTTCCAGCTTTCCTCAGGGTTCAGATCTGGTAGAATGTCGGTACTGCCTCTTCTTGGTCAACTATATTTTGTCAACGACGTGTCAGCGATATGTTGTGAACGATGTGTCAACGATCTGTCAACAATGTGTCAACGATGTATCAACGATGTGTCAACGATGTATCAACGATGTATCAACGATGTATCAACAATGTATCAACAATATGTCAACGATGTATCAACGATGTATCAACAATGTATCAACGATGTATCAACGATGTATCAACGATGTATCAACGATGTATCAACGATACGTCAACAATGTGTCGACGATGTATCAACGATGTATCAACAATGTATCAACAATGTATCAACGATACGTCAACAATGTATCAACAATGTATCAACGATGTATCAACAATGTATCAACAATGTATCAACGATACGTCAATAATGTATCAACAATGTATCAACGATGTATCAACAATGTATCAACAAGGTATCAACGATACGTCAACAATGTATCAACAATATGTCAACGATGTATCAACGATGTATCAACAATGTATCAACGATACGTCAACAATGTGTCAACGATGTATCAACAATGTATCAACGATGTATCAACGATATATCAACAATGTATCAACAATGTATCAACGATACGTCAACAATGTATCAACGATGTATCAACAATGTATCAACAATGTATCAACAATGTATCAACGATGTATCAACAATGTATCAACAATGTATCAACGATACGTCAACAATGTGTCAACGATGTATCAACGATGTATCAACAATGTATCAACGATACGTTAACAATGTATCAACGATGTATCAACAATATATCAACGATGTATCAACAATGTGTCAACGATGTATCAACGATGTATCAACAATGTATCAACGATACGTCAACAATGTGCCAACGATGTATCAACGATGTATCAACAATGTATCAACAATGTATCAACGATACGTCAACAATTTATCAACAATGTATCAACGATGTATCAACAATGTATCAACGATACGTCAACTATGTATCAACAATGTATCAACGATGTATCAATGATGTATCAACAATGTATCAACGATACGTCAACAATGTGTCAACGATGTATCAACGATGTATTAACAATGTATCAACGATACGTCAACAATGTATCAACGATGTATCAACAATATATCAACGATGTATCAACAATGTATCAACGATGTATCAACGATGTATCAACAATGTATCAACAATATGTCAACGATGTATCAACGATGTATCAACGATGTGTCAACGATGTATCAACGATGTATCAACGATGTGAACGACGTATCAATGATGTGTCAACGATGTATCAAGGATGTGTCATCGAGATGTATCAACAATGTGTCAACGATGTATCAACGATGTGTCAACAATGTATCAACGATGTATCAACAATGTGTCAACAATGTATCAACGATGTGTCAACGATGCATCAACGATGTGTCAACGATGTATCACAAATGTGTCAACGATGTATCAACAATGTATCAACGATGTGTCAACGATGTATCAACGATGTATCAACAATGTATCAACGATGTATCAACGATGTGTCAACAATGTATCAACAATGTGTTAACGATGTATCAACGATGTATCAACAATGTATCAACGATGCATCAACAATGTATCAACGATGTATCAACAATGTATCAACGATGTTATAACAATGTGTCAACAATGTATCAACGATGTGTCAACGATGTATCAACGATGTGTCAACGATGTGTCAACGATGTATCAACAATGTATCAACGATGTATCAACAATGTGTCAACGATGTATCAACATTGTGTCAACGATGTATCAACAATGTATCAACGATGTATCAACAATGTATCAACGATGTATCAACAATGTGTCAACGATACGCCAACGACATGTCAACGATCTGTCAACGATGTGTCAACGATGTATCAACTATGTATCAACAATGTATCAACGATGTATCAACAATATGTCAACGATGCGTCAACGACGTGTCAACAATGTATCAACGATGTGTCAACGATCTGTCAACGATGTGTCAACGATCTGTCAACGATGTATCAACGATGTGTCAACGATGTATTAACGATGTATCAACAATGTATCAACGATGTTTCAACGATGTTTCAACGATGTATTAACGATGTATTAACGATGTATCAACGATGTGTCAACGATTTATCAACGATGTATCAACGATGTGTAAACGATGTGTCAACGATGTATCAACAATGTGTCAACGATGTGTCAACGATGTATCAACAATGTATCAAAGATGTATCAACGATGTATCAACGATGTATCAACAATGTATCAACGATGTATCAACGATGTATCAACGATGTATCAACGATGCGTCAACGACGTGTCAACGATGTGTCAACGATGTATCAACGATGTATCAACAATGTGTCAACGATGTATCAACGATGTATCAACAATGTATCAACGATGTATCATCAATGTATCAACAATGTATCAACGATGTATCAACGATGCGTCAACGACGTGTCAACGATGTGTCAACAATCTGTCAACGATGTATCAACGATGTATTAACGATGCGTCAACGACGTTTCAACAATGTGTCAACGATGTGTCAACGATCTGACAACGATGTGTCAACGATCTGTCAACGATGTGTCAACGATATGTCAACGATGTAGCAACGATGTGTCAACGATGTTTCAACGATGTATTAACAATGTATCAACGATGTGTCAACGATGTATTAACGATGTATCAACGATGTTTCAACGATGTATTAACGATGTATCAACGATGTTTCAACGATGTATTAACGATGTATCAACAATGTATCAACGATGTTTCAACGATGTATTAACGATGTATTAACGATGTATCAACGATGTATTAACGATGTATCAACGATGTTTCAACGATGTATTAACGATATATCAACGATGTATCAACAATGTGTCAACGATGCGCCAACGATGTGTCAACGATGTGTCAACGAACGACGTGTCAACGTTGTAAGAACTTGAAAGTCCAGAGCCCCTATTATCTTCCTACGTGACTGCTAAATTTCGGAAGGAGGAATGCAATTGGGAGGGTACAAGCCTTATCCTGGCGCAAGGAAATACAACCTAAAGACTAAATGTCAACGGAGTGCTTACCAGGCCCAAAGTCTTGATCGGCAACTGGTCTAGGATCGAAACTCCCACAGGCGGATAGTTAGAGCATTGCTTTGTTGATCTGGCCGCTTCTGCAGCTGGCTTTGTTCCAGATGTGTTGGTGTGACCTTTCCTCTGGAGTAAAATAGGCAGACCGAGATAGGGATCACGCTGCACGGGCAACACATGGTTTCTACAATCCAGCACACGCTCCGTGGCGAAAGAATTGCAGATGCAGTTCGTAATCCCGCATACCGCGTTCGAAATACAGCTACTGGCGATTTGGAAACAGATCGCCTTGCGTTGGATTTTTATGAACTGGTATGTTGCCTGTTGTTCACAAAGCAATAGCAAACTACTGAACGTAAACTTGCTCGGGAATCACGAACAGCCAAAACATGCGCTGTTGACTGCTACGTCCTGTAAAGGATATGCAACTAACTTTGTGTGTGTGTGCTATGGAGAGGTATAACTTCATGACTGGTCCCCGCCATGGGTTGTAGTTAGAAAGCCTTGTTTAAGCACAAAGTATCCAACTGTCTTCTGTGAAGACGGTCAGGTGCCAGTAGATTGCTGGAGGAACCATGACTCACATTCACATGTTGCCACAGGAAAGATGTATCTTCTAACAAGGTTATTTGATTTTATTTGCTGGTTTTGTGCCACTGACTCCTGCTATCTTTCTTTGTTTGTTGTCGTTCTCAGTGTATTGTCTCTCTGTGTATTGTCTCTCTGTGTATTGTCTCTCTGTGTATTGTCTTTCTGTGTATTGTCTTTCTGTGTATTGTATTTCTGTGTATTGTCTCTCTGTGTATTGTCTCTCTGTGTATTGTCTCTCTGTGTATTATCTTTCTGTGTATTGTCTTTCTGTGTATTGTATTTCTGTGTATTGTCTCTCTGTGTATTATCTTTCTGTGTATTGTCTTTCTGTGTATTGTCTCTCTGTGTATTGTCTCTCTGTGTATTATCTTTCTGTGTATTGTCTTTCTGTGTATTGTATTTCTGTGTATTGTCTCTCTGTGTATTATCTTTCTGTGTGTTGTCTTTCTGTGTATTGTCTCTCTGTGTATTGTCTCTCTGTGTATTATCTTTCTGTGTATTGTCTTTCTGTGTATTGTATTTCTGTGTATTGTCTCTCTGTGTATTATCTCTCTGTGTATTGCCTCTCTGTGTATTGTCTCTCTGTGTATTGTCTCTCTGTGTATTGTCTCTCTGTGTATTGTCTCTCTGTGTATTGTCTCTCTGTGTATTGTCTCTCTATGTATTGTATCTCTGTGTATTGTCTCTGTATGTATTGTCTCTCTGTGTATTGTCTCTCTGTGTATTGTCTCTCTGTGTATTGTCTCTCTGTGTATTGTCTCTCTGTGTATTGTCTCTCTGTGTATTGTCTCTCTGTGTATTGTCTCTCTATGTATTGTATCTCTGTGTATTGTCTCTGTATGTATTGTCTCTCTGTGTATTGTCTCTCTGTGTATTGTATCTCTGTGTATTGTCTCTCTGTGTATTGTCTCTCTATGTATTGTATCTCTGTGTATTGTATCTCTGTGTATTGTCTCTCTATGTATTGTATCTCTGTGTATTGTCTCTCTATGTATTGTATCTCTGTGTATTGTCTCTCTGTGTATTGTATCTCTGTGTATTGTATCTCTGTGTATTGTATCTCTGTGTATTGTCTCTCTATGTATTGTCTCTCTGTGTATTGTCTCTCTATGTATTGTATCTCTGTGTATTGTCTCTCTGTGTATTGTATCTCTGTGTATTGTATCTCTGTATGTATTGCCTCTCTGTGTATTGTATCTCTGTGTATTGTCTCTCTGTGTATTGTATCTCTGTGTATTGTATCTCTGTGTATTGTATCTCTGTGTATTGTATCTCTGTGTATTGTCTCTCTGTGTATTGTATCTCTGTGTATTGTATCTCTGTGTATTGTATCTCTGTGTATTGTATCTCTGTGTATTGTATCTCTGTATGTATTGCCTCTCTATGTATTGTATCTCTGTGTATTGTCTCTCTGTGTATTGTATCTCTGTGTATTGTCTCTCTATGTATTGTATCTCTGTGTATTGTCTCTCTGTATGTATTGCCTCTCTGTGTATTGTATCTCTGTGTATTGTATCTCTGTGTATTGTATCTCTGTGTATTGCCTCTCTGTGTATTGTATCTCTGTATGTATTGTCTCTCTGTGTATTGTCTCTGTATGTATTGTCTCTCTGTGTATTGTCTCTGTATGTATTGTCTCTCTGTGTATTGTCTCTGTATGTATTGTCTCTCTGTGTATTGTCTCTGTATGTATTGCCTCTCTGTGTATTGCCTCTGTATGTATTGTATCTCTGTGTATTGTCTCTGTATGTATTGTCTCTCTGTGTATTGCCTCTGTATGTATTGCCTCTCTGTGTATTGTATCTCTGTATGTATTGTATCTCTGTGTATTGTATCTGTATGTATTGCCTCTCTGTGTATTGCCTCTGTATGTATTGTATCTCTGTGTATTGTCTCTTTATGTATTGTCTCTCTGTGTATTGCCTCTGTATGTATTGCCTCTCTGTGTATTGTCTCTGTATGTATTGTATCTCTGTGTATTGTATCTCTGTATGTATTGTATCTCTGTGTATTGCCTCTGTATGTATTGTATCTCTGTGTATTGTCTCTGTATGTATTGTATCTCTGTGTATTGTCTCTGTATGTATTGTCTCTCTGTGTATTGTCTCTGTATGTATTGTATCTCTGTGTATTGCCTCTGTATGTATTGTCTCTCTGTGTATTGTATCTCTGTATGTATTGTATCTCTGTGTATTGCCTCTGTATGTATTGTATCTCTGTGTATTATCTCTGTATGTATTGTATCTCTGTGTATTGCCTCTGTATGTATTGTATCTCTGTGTATTGTCTCTGTATGTATTGTATCTCTGTGTATTGCCTCTGTATGTATTGTCTCTGTATGTATTGTATCTCTGTGTATTGCCTCTGTATGTATTGTATCTCTGTGTATTGCCTCTGTATGTATTGTCTCTGTATGTATTGTATCTCTGTGTATTGCCTCTGTATGTATTGTCTCTGTATGTATTGTATCTCTGTGTATTGCCTCTGTATGTATTGTATCTCTGTGTATTATCTCTGTATGTATTGTATCTCTGTGTATTGTCTCTGTATGTATTGTATCTCTGTGTATTGTATCTCTGTATGTATTGTATCTCTGTGTATTGTCTCTGTATGTATTGCCTCTCTGTGTATTGTATCTCTTTATGTATTGTATCTCTGTGTATTGTCTCTGTATGTATTGTATCTCTGTGTATTGTATCTCTGTGTATTGTCTCTGTATGTATTGTATCTCTGTGTATTGTATCTCTTTATGTATTGCCTCTCTGTGTATTGTCTCTCTGTGTATTGTATCTCTGTGTATTGTCTCTGTATGTATTGTCTCTCTGTGTATTGTCTCTGTATGTATTGTATCTCTGTGTATTGTCTCTGTATGTATTGTATCTCTGTGTATTGTATCTCTGTGTATTGTCTCTGTATGTATTGTATCTCTGTGTATTGTATCTCTTTATGTATTGTATCTCTGTGTATTGTCTCTGTATGTATTGTATCTCTGTGTATTGTATCTCTTTATGTATTGCCTCTCTGTGTATTGTCTCTCTGTGTATTGTATCTCTGTGTATTGTCTCTGTATGTATTGTCTCTCTGTGTATTGTCTCTGTATGTATTGTATCTCTGTGTATTGCCTCTGTATGTATTGTATCTCTGTATGTATTGTATCTCTGTGTATTGTATCTCTGTATGTATTGTCTCTCTGTGTATTGTCTCTGTATGTATTGCCTCTCTGTGTATTGTCTCTGTATGTATTGTATCTCTGTGTATTGTCTCTGTATGTATTGTATCTCTGTGTATTGTATCTCTGTATGTAATTTCTCTCTGTGTATTGTCTCTGTATGTATTGTCTCTCTGTGTATTGTCTCTGTATGTATTGTATCTCTGTGTATTGTCTCTGTATGTATTGTATCTCTGTGTATTGTCTCTGTATGTATTGTATCTCTGTGTATTGTCTATGTATGTATTGTATCTCTGTGTATTGTCTCTGTATGTATTGTATCTCTGTGTATTGTCTCTGTATGTATTGTATCTCTGTGTATTGTATCTCTGTATGTATTGTCTCTCTGTGTATTGTCTCTGTATGTATTGTATCTCTGTGTATTGTCTCTGTATGTATTGTATCTCTGTGTATTGTCTCTGTATGTATTGTCTCTCTGTGTATTGTATCTCTGTATGTATTGTATCTCTGTGTATTGTATCTCTGTATGTATTGTCTCTCTGTGTATTGTCTCTGTATGTATTGTCTCTCTGTGTATTGTCTCTGTATGTATTGTCTCTCTGTGTATTGTCTCTGTATGTATTGCCTCTCTGTGTATTGTCTCTGTATGTATTGTCTCTCTGTGTATTGTCTCTCTGTGTATGTATTGTCTCTCTGTGTATTGTCTCTGTATGTATTGTATCTCTGTGTATTGTATCTCTGTATGTATTGTATCTCTGTGTATTGTCTCTCTGTGTATTGCCTCTGTATGTATTGTATCTCTGTGTATTGTCTCTGTATGTATTGTCTCTCTGTGTATTGTCTCTGTATGTATTGCCTCTCTGTGTATTGTCTCTGTATGTATTGTATCTCTGTGTATTGTCTCTGTATGTATTGTATCTCTGTGTATTGTCTCTGTATGTATTGTATCTCTGTGTATTGTCTCTGTATGTATTGTCTCTCTGTATGTATTGTCTCTCTGTGTATTGTATCTCTGTATGTATTGCCTCTCTGTGTATTGTCTCTGTATGTATTGTATCTCTGTGTATTGTATCTCTGTATGTATTGTATCTCTGTGTATTGTATCTCTGTATGTATTGCCTCTCTGTGTATTGTCTCTGTATGTATTGTCTCTCTGTGTATTGTCTCTGTATGTATTGTCTCTCTGTGTATTGTCTCTGTATGTATTGTATCTCTGTGTATTGTATCTCTGTATGTATTGCCTCTCTGTGTATTGCCTCTGTATGTATTGTATCTCTGTGTATTGTCTCTGTATGTATTGCCTCTCTGTGTATTGTATCTATGTGTATTGTCTCTGTATGTATTGCCTCTGTATGTATTGTATCTCTGTGTATTGTCTCTGTATGTATTGCCTCTCTGTGTATTGTCTCTGTATGTATTGTATCTCTGTGTATTGTATCTCTGTATGTATTGCCTCTCTGTGTATTGCCTCTGTATGTATTGTATCTCTGTGTATTGTCTCTGTATGTATTGTATCTCTGTGTATTGTATCTTTGTATGTATTGCCTCTCTGTGTATTGTATCTCTGTGTATTGTCTCTGTATGTATTGTATCTCTGTGTATTGTATCTCTGTGTATTGTATCTCTGTGTATTGTATCTCTGTGTATTGTATCTCTGTGTATTGCCTCTGTATGTATTGTATCTCTGTGTATTGTCTCTGTATGTATTGTATCTCTGTGTATTGTATCTCTGTATGTATTGCCTCTCTGTGTATTGTATCTCTGTGTATTGTCTCTGTATGTATTGTATCTCTGTGTATTGTATCTCTGTATGTATTGTATCTCTGTATGTATTGCCTCTCTGTTTATTGTATCTCTGTGTATTGCCTCTGTATGTATTGTATCTCTGTGTATTGTATCTCTGTGTATTGTCTCTGTATGTATTGTATCTCTGTGTATTGTATCTCTGTATGTATTGTATCTCTGTGTATTGTATCTCTGTGTATTGTATCTCTGTGTATTGTATCTCTGTGTATTGTATCTCTGTGTATTGCCTCTGTATGTATTGTATCTCTGTGTATTGTCTCTGTATGTATTGTATCTCTGTGTATTGTCTCTGTATGTATTGTATCTCTGTGTATTGTCTCTGTATGTATTGTATCTCTGTATGTATTGCCTCTCTGTGTATTGCCTCTGTATGTATTGTATCTCTGTGTATTGTCTCTGTATGTATTGTATCTCTGTGTATTGTATCTCTGTGTATTGTATCTCTGTGTATTGTATCTCTGTGTATTGTATCTCTGTGTATTGTCTCTGTATGTATTGCCTCTCTGTGTATTGCCTCTGTATGTATTGTATCTCTGTGTATTGTCTCTGTATGTATTGTATCTCTGTGTATTGTCTCTGTATGTATTGTATCTCTGTATGTATTGCCTCTCTGTGTATTGCCTCTGTATGTATTGTATCTCTGTGTATTGTCTCTGTATGTATTGTATCTCTGTGTATTGTCTCTGTATGTATTGTATCTCTGTGTATTGTATCTCTGTGTATTGCCTCTGTATGTATTGTATCTCTGTGTATTGTCTCTGTATGTATTGTATCTCTGTATGTATTGCCTCTCTGTGTATTGCCTCTGTATGTATTGTATCTCTGTGTATTGTCTCTGTATGTATTGTATCTCTGTGTATTGTATCTCTGTATGTATTGCCTCTCTGTGTATTGTATCTCTGTGTATTGTCTCTGTATGTATTGTATCTCTGTGTATTGTATCTCTGTGTATTGTATCTCTGTGTATTGTATCTCTGTTTATTGTATCTCTGTGTATTGTATCTCTGTGTATTGTATCTCTGTGTATTGTATCTCTGTGTATTGCCTCTGTATGTATTGTATCTCTGTGTATTGTCTCTGTATGTATTGTATCTCTGTGTATTGCCTCTGTATGTATTGTATCTCTGTGTATTGTATCTCTGTGTATTGTCTCTGTATGTATTGTATCTCTGTGTATTGTATCTCTGTATGTATTGTATCTCTGTGTATTGTATCTCTGTGTATTGTATCTCTGTGTATTGTATCTCTGTGTATTGTATCTCTGTGTATTGTATCTCTGTGTATTGCCTCTGTATGTATTGTATCTCTGTGTATTGTCTCTGTATGTATTGTATCTCTGTGTATTGTATCTCTGTATGTATTGCCTCTCTGTGTATTGTATCTCTGTGTATTGTCTCTGTATGTATTGTATCTCTGTGTATTGTATCTCTGTATGTATTGTATCTCTGTATGTATTGCCTCTCTGTGTATTGTATCTCTGTGTATTGCCTCTGTATGTATTGTATCTCTGTGTATTGTATCTCTGTGTATTGTCTCTGTATGTATTGTATCTCTGTGTATTGCCTCTCTGTGTATTGCCTCTTTATGTATTGCCTCTCTGTGTATTGCCTCTTTATGTATTGTATCTCTGTGTATTGTATCTCTGTGTATTGTATCTCTGTGTATTGTATCTCTGTGTATTGCCTCTCTGTGTATTGCCTCTCTGTGTATTGTATCTCTGTGTATTGTATCTCTGTGTATTGTATCTCTGTGTATTGCATCTCTGTGTATTGCATCTCTGTGTATTGCATCTCTGTGTATTGCATCTCTGTGTATTGCCTCTCTGTGTATTGTATCTCTGTGTATTGTATCTCTGTGTATTGTATCTCTGTGTATTGTATCTCTGTGTATTGTATCTCTGTGTTTTGCCTCTCTGTGTATTGTATCTCTGTGTATTGCCTCTCTGTGTATTGTATCTCTGTGTATTGCCTCTCTGTGTATTGTATCTCTGTGTATTGCCTCTCTGTGTATTGTCTCTGTATGTATTGCCTCTGTATGTATTGCCTCTGTATGTATTGCCTCTGTATGTATTGTCTCTCTGTGTATTGTATCTCTGTGTATTGCCTCTCTGTGTATTGTCTCTGTGTATTGTCTCTCTGTGTATTGCCTCTGTGTATTGTCTCTGTGTATTGCCTCTCTGTGTATTGCCTCTGTGTATTGTCTCTGTGTATTGCCTCTGTGTATTGTATCTCTGTGTATTGCCTCTCTGTGTATTGTCTTTGTGTATTGTCTCTCTGTGTATTGCCTCTGTATGTATTGCCTCTGTATGTATTGTCTCTGTATGTATTGCCTCTCTGTGTATTGTCTCTGTGTATTGTCTCTCTGTGTATTGCCTCTGTATGTATTGCCTCTTTATGTATTGTCTCTCTGTGTATTGTCTCTCTGTGTATTGTCTCTCTGTGTATAGCCTCTGTATGTATTGTCTCTTTGTGTATTGTCTTTCTGTGTATTGTCTCTGTATGTATTGTCTTTCTCTGTGTATTGTCTTTTTCTGTGTATTGTCTTTCTCTGAGTATTGTCTTTCTCTGAGTATTGTCTCCCTGTGTATTGTCTTTCTGCGTGATGTCTTTCTGTGTATTGTCTTTCTTTGTGTATTGTCTTTCTCTGTGTATTGTCTTTCTCTGTGTATTGTCTCTATGTGTAATGTTTTTCTGAGTATTGTCTCTCTGGGTATTGTCTTTCTGTGCATAACCTTTCTCGGTGTATTATTTTTGTGTGTATTGTCTGTGTATTGTCTGTCTGTCTATTGACTGTCTGTCTATTGTCTTTCTGTGTATTGTCTTTCTGTGTATTGTCTTTCTCTGAGTATTGTCTCCCTGTGTAATGTCTTTGTGTGAATTGTCTTTCTTTGCGTATTGTCTTTCTTTGTGTATTGTCTTTCTGTGTCTTATCTTTCTGCAGTTTTCGGTATCAATCATTCGGTTTACGAGTGCCGTTTTTAGGAGACCCCTGTCATCGCTAGAGCAACGAAGTGCGTGATCTGTGAAATGCTCTCGACAAGCAACTCTATAGGGGTGGTTGAGGATTCACTCTTCACGGCATTAAATATTGATATGTTTCATACTGCCATGCCAGAGTATGGCAGTATTGGAGGCATGTCATTTTACATTGCACGACACCAGATGATGATATGCCTGTCATTGCCAACTGATGCTCATGTGACTCACACATTACAAATACCACCCGGGTACTTGGTCATATGATTGCACTCACCGCCATATGTTTGCACTCACCGCCATGTCCCCCATCTCGCTAGTTAGAACTATTTTCTTGTCATTGCATTTCAATTATTCCTGAGCCAAAACATAACTCCGCATTTGGGTTATTAGCAGAACATGTTTGAGGCTCGGCAGATGATTTGCAACTGATTTCATACAGCACCCACGAAAACAATAGCAGCGCGCTGGAAAATTCTATGCAGTAAACGGCCAGCTATTGGATTCATATTTCCCGCATATTATCCCATAAACTGGTCGTCCTGTTGCTGATTCCCCAGACAGTTCGTCTGCATAATGGCGGTTGTTGGTGATAGAAAAAAACTAGGATGTATCTGTTTCCCACGAGACATACACGTTGTAAATACTTCACGAAGGGGAATGTTATTTCCTGTATGTTTAATGAAAGCCTGTGCATGTTATTAATGCTTTTCTTTTAGCTTATGCCAGCCTAGCAACGGGTTTAGTGGGTCTGAGAATAATGTTCTGACATCGTAGCTTTCTTGTAGCATGGGAGTTTTGGCTGAAAAAAACCAATCCTTATTTTTAGTTTTGTTACGAGAATTGTTGTCACAGTACACATGGTTCCAAATTGCTGTTATAGCCGGGAATGCAGAACTGAAGGTGAGCGCCCAGCCTTGCAAATTACCCACGTGGCTTATGCGTTCAACAGTTCTGGCAGTAAAAGTCCACTGCTGGCCTTCACGCGGGGGAAATTTTAACTAACAGTAGAAGGGACGACAGTGAATCTGTGGCGCCGTAAAATCAGGGGCGACAGAAGAAGAACGAAAGAAAGAAGAACTGCGAAAGAAGAAGAACTGCGTTCGTGTCAACATTATAGGTTCTCAGTCTCATGATGAAGCTATCGAAGAATCTGAGTCATGATTAGCCATGTAGTGATTGTTGCCGTAAATATTCATGCCTGTTTTGTGAGATTGTTTTGTAGTCTTCTAAATGTTCAGTCTGATGTTTTCGTGAGCTAATGTAAGCGACGTCCGTGTCGTAGAAGAACATAGTGAAACACGCTGTTTCATAATTCCCCGAAATACCGAGTTGAGGGTTCCATGTCAGCCACGAGAGATTTGAAAGCAGACTGCACTTAAATGGGTTTGGCTGTTGATATGTTAAGTACAGTATCTGTCCTAATTTTTCGTGTTACAAATTCTTAAAAGTTGTTCTTTTTTCTGCCCCTTTCAAACCCATTAAACTCTGTTGCATGGGGGTGGTATGTCAACCTTCTGAATGTGTCTATCTGTTGCAGGGTTGTGCTATCTCTTCCATCCTGTATTAGGTGTAGACATGTGATCATTTCCAGTATGTCAATAAGCGTTGTCTTCCTGCCTCCAGTTGTGATCCGCTTTCCTTGATTTTGTTTGAATTAGCTGCTGTTCCTCAAGCTGCAATAACATACTCAAGTAGTGGCCTTACTCGTTCATGTATTGCTTCGTGGGAACTTTCTCATCTGCTCCCCATGTTGTGCCAGCAAACGTTTCATACCTGTTGTATTTTGCATTGCTCTGTTTCAATTTGTCTCTTCCATTTTAGGCGACCATAAAAGATGACACCTATGTGATTTTCTTCCTGACGCAATATTTTCCATCCCAAACTAGATTAGAGTGGTGTGTTTTATACACACAACGTAGACAAAGTTGATGGAACAGATAAAGAAATAGTAATAATAATACAAAAGAATAGTGGGACTGGAACACCATTAAGAACGTTGTGGAAGTCAAAGAAATTAAACTGAAAAAAAAGGATTCAATTCTAACATTAAACCAGCTCTACTGTGTGGATTAGAAACACGGAAGACGGCTAAAAGGATGACTAATAAACAGCAGGCATTCATCAACTGGTGCCTACTCGAAACAGAAGGACTAAAATTGTACAATAGAGATCGCCAGTGTGGAGCTCTTGGAGAGAAGCAGACAAATACCAGTGAGCTAAGAGATGAAGAAAAGACGCTAGCCTGCTGGATAGCTGGACTAAAATGTTGACCTGTCGTCCTTGACTTGGGGACATTAATTACAAGTACCTCTGAAGTTGGAGAAGTTTTGCCTGCTGGCGAGGGACACTGTTAATAGGGAAAGCTATCCCACACGCAAAATTCAGTCCATCACTACTATAAATAATGTGTATGGACTACGCTTGAGTTCAAAGCGAGCGAGCGCAAAAAAAAAACAAAAACACACACACACGGAGAAAGGAAGCGAGACAAATAGGAATAACACGTGGAGGACATGGACTAGGCTGCCATGGATAGTGAAGGATGGGACGGCGTGGTATGAGATGGTTGAGGGTTTGTGCCACAGAAGCAGATACAGGACGAAAGAAGAAACTAAATCTTCGTTATAATAGTTGTTACACAGATGGGGATTATGTCGACTCTAGATGATGATAGTCTCTTACAACTTATGGCCGTATAGATGACGATGTGTACCCAGTTGTAACATCAAATTGAATGAAACCAATTTTATTACAATAGCTGCCAATAATTTTTTTTATCTTAGCAGGTGGTTGGTTTACAGAAAGAAAATATTCTTTCAAAGCAGTAAACAGCCTCAACAGCCTCTCGACAACTGGAAAAAAACTGAACCATCTAGTTTTAGAGTGATAGAGTAGTTGCTGATAGTTAATGATGACATAGTCACAAAAATCCTTTAAAGGTTCTGTTCTGACAGTGTATATAGAAAAGTAATTGAATATCTTCAAGACAATAGATTCAACGTCAATCTGAATTATATTTGCGCCGTGTTTGATGCAGTCGTGCAGATCATGAGCAGAACACCCAAAGCCAACTATTGACTTGCTCAAGGCTTCCTTCAAATGCGAGAACATATTTCTACCTTCTCTTCTGTTAATGCCTCCAAAATTCACATTGGCATTGTCACTAGCAAAAGCAATACATTTGGAGTACAAATCACGTTTTTTGGAGTGTTCTCAAAATATACTGTGATATAGTTTCTGAGGTTTCATTTGGTGTGTTGTCTAACTCGAGAATCTTAGTTTGGATTCCACCTGCTTTCCAGTCAAAGTACTGAACAACGATCGGAAATATTTTCTGCGAACTGTGATTGCTAGCACCTGTCGAAAGACCGAAACATGAAATACCACTTAAAGATTTATCAAATTCTTCCACAGTGTGGGGATCAATCACCTGGTTTATTATTGCTTCAGTCTTTGTTTTTGCACAAGCAATATTGTTAGCAATTTCTGAATCTTCAAATAATGTGCGCATCAAACCAGCTGTGTGGGTCATCGAGTTGTAAGACTGATGATGAAAAACTGTATAAAATGCCAAAGTTGCTTCATGCGCTTTCAGCAACACATTTGAGTACTTAGGCTTTAAAAAAGACGTCAATGTGCTAGATGACGCGGACACGTTGATTAGGTTTCTATGTCCCTCACTGTCAATATGGCGCTGCAAGTCAGTAGTTCCTTTGTTGGCAACGGACAAGTAACTATCGCAAATCGTACACTTTGCCTCATTCTTGTTGCGTCCTTCAACGAAGCATCGAAACTTATTTTTCATAGTGTTCGAGAATTTGCATTTTCTCTTTGTAGAAGCCATTTTCATAAACATAGATGACAAAAATTACAAATTAAAAAACGATTTTAAGCGGCGTCTCTGCTACCGGAACCGGAAATAACATTAACATTTTGACCATAGAGACTACAGCATTGTTAGTGTTGCCGAATAGAGCAACAGTTAGATTCAAATTATACATATAATTGGTGTTTCACATTAGGTATAAATATGAAAATTAAATAAATATGATTAAGCAATGGGTGTTAATAAAGAATGTAAACACACGATAGAGTGTAGATACATTGTAAGTTGTAACAACAATACATACAAAATGACAACAAAATATTTAAAAAGCCGGACATTTTAAAGGTTGTTAGCCTTGCTTGCCGGACGGAGGACATTAGGCTAAAAAAGATGTCATGTCCTCTCTTTGCCGGACGTCTGGCAACCCTAGCCTGGTCCATCTGACATAAATCATTGTATTTAAGTATTTTGGCAGTTTAATAACAATGGATAATGTATTAAGGAAGTTAAATGTAGAAAAGTCTAAGCAAACGCAGCATTTCACAGGTTGAAGGATATTCTCTGCCATTTATCTGTGTCAATCGAAATGAGGAAAGGAGTTCTGAAGAACTATATTGAGCCAATCATGATATAAGAAATATAACGTGGACAATCAGCAGACAAGTGAGGAATTATGAAGAAGATACGGGAATGTGGTTTATAGAGGAAAGCTGAGGACACCGTGGACGGATTGAAAGGGCAATGAAGATATATTGAAAAAAAAAGTTATCTCACAAAGAGAACTGGTTACTCACATCAGAAGAAGACAGTCCACATTATTTGGACATGCCACGAGAAAGGGTAAGCTGGTGTATGTCGTCACACCAGGTAAGTTAGAGGGGAGGCAGGGGGAGAATAAGAGAGAAGATGCTGGACAGTTTGACATCATGACATAGAGGAACATCAGTGCCAGAAAGGATTGACAGTACAAGAGACTGAAAGCTGTGGAAAGCCATGACCACCAATGACACACGGCATGGACCATAAGTAGATTATGATGACGATGATTTATCGCAAGACTGACAATCGAAGAGAAGACGATGGTGTTTACATCAATTTCCAGTAAAACAGAGGATCGCGATGTTTCACAATGTCAGCGGACGGGATCACACAAAACACGTGATTATTGTCACTACACTTGTCTCCCTTTCCTCCCAGGTCACTGCCCTAGGGGGTCACAAGTTCTGTTCTCTTTGTCTCGGGGTCGTTGATCTGTTAGTGCTGTTGCTACTGTTTGCTTACATACACTCTTTGGTCTTTTCTAGTCGGATCTGTTATAGTCGATTTCACTTGTAATTTTAATGTACTGTCCTCTTCTTTGTTTTCGTGTTATTTAACGCATCGCACGAAGTCTTGAGAATGATGTTTTCTTTTGTAATTGTTGTTTGTTACTTCATGTTTCATGTCTTTTAGTACTTTCTGTAATGTGTTTCCATCTCTGTTTAAGTTGGAGTGTTAGGTTCATTTCTGTTGAACAATCTCTTTTTGTAACATTTTTGTAGATGGCATTGAGGGAAATGTTCGCTTCAGTTGTCTGCTCTCTCTCTCTCTCTCTCTCTCTCTCTCTCTCTCTCTCTCTCTCTCTCTCTCTCTCTCTCTCTCTCTCATTCTCTCTCTCTCATTCTCTCTCTTTCTTTCTCTCTCTTTCTTTCTCTCTCTCTCACTCACTATTTGCTGTCTTCCTGCCTTCTTAAATGTCATCCTCAAGAACAATCATTTCTTCACTTCCGTATGACTTGTAATGTCCCCTTGCAATCAGTGGCTTTATGCAACATTGCTTTGCTTATACTTCCACCATTATTTTCATAAAACTCTGTGCAGTGAAGTCGATTCTCTTGCCTTTGAAGCCTGTGTGTGTGTTTAGAATGCCAGTATGTTTCTTGTTGTTGATCCACGGTAATCTAACTAACGTACTGCAATAGCTTATTCCACACGCAAAGGCAGATGTCATGAAGAGAGACAGCATGTGTAACCCACACGCCGATAATATAATTAAATATTCATTGATTAATACCCAGCCCTTCCCATCCAACTACCAATCCATTTGTGTATCGGCCGGTAATGCGAGGGGGCTTAGTAGTATATAGGTACATTATCCAGTCCTTTTGAGGTGGGAATCGATATTCCACCTCAAAGGGCGATAACTCTTTTTTCCCCAAAAATGTAGGCGTGGTCTAGTGACTCATCATAGGTGGCGTGTTCTAGTGACTCATCATAGGTGGCGTGCGTGGTCAAGTAATTATAGGTACGACATAAAAAATACGACATAAAACATCAATAAAGAAAACAAACAAAAAGGTAACATTTTTCACACAGATTTTATTGGTAGACAACATCTATTCGGTTACAACATCTAAAGCTTGCGTCGTTTACGTCCCAAAGGGATCAGCGGGATTTGATTACTGTAGAAAGCTGTCTGGTCATTCAGTGGCATGTCTTGACTGTAGTCATAGGTGGGCGGATCTGGTACGTCTAAGTTGTAGGTAGACTGGTCTTGATAAAACGTCACGGGGTCTTGAGTGTAGGTAGCCTGGTCTTTACTAGACACCTCGGGTGGTTGGTAAGTTAGTTTATCGAAATCCGCTAGAATGTCATCCTTCATTGATAGGAGAGACTCAAACTCGGCTCTCGTGAGTGTAATTCCCACCTTGGTCGGGTACTTGAGCTCAGAGACACCGAAATACTTGCGTAAATGGAGAGTCGTAGTGCCTCGGTATTGAGAAACTGTCGCCGCTTTCAAACCGTTGGCTAGTGGTCTGGGCATTTCAGCAGTTCTTGACATGAATATCCAGGTAGCTGTAGACATCTTGAGGGTGGTGGGCACGAAACACGAAGGTGGTCAGTTCGTCTCGTTTTATAGGACATAATTTATCGATTGATTTTAAACGTGTCTGGACTTGTCTTTTTCAACCACGGGCTAACCAATCGAAACACGAGGCGGTCATTCACGTGTTGTCTGTGACCAAACGGCTGCAGGATACGCGACAGGCTCGCGCCGCGGCATTTCATCACCAGAAAATACAGGGCGTACAGCCCGCAAGTGGCGTTATTGATGTCTTGTAACATACGGGTATTGTACATAGGTGATTGGTCCGAGTTACGTCGTATAAAGCGGATAATGTCGGCGTGTAATGGCGGCAAACCAAACGAATCGAAATATTCAAACTGACCTAGGCCATCGAAATATAGGGCGATCCAATGTGACCCAGAGTAAGAACTGGTGTCGGTGTTGACGATAAAAGCGGCTGGTTGTGTTCTATCAATGTGTCTAGGTAATTGATCTCTAGCACAGACGTTGACTAGCGAAAGTCGTCGAACAAACGGGTCAGACATGAGTAACTGTCTTAGGTGTTGGGTATCCATTATGCTACGTAATCGGTTAGCACTTGTCTCGTCTTGGAAATTTCTAGAACCGAATCGAGTTCCGCGTATATGATGACTTGTAGAGGCGCATCCGTTATAACGGCAAACTTAAGTTCCAGTGACAGTGGACCGGATTTGGCCAGTTCAAACTGCTCACCGTCTAATATACTGGGAGTCAGATCAAAAGCGTACAGAGCGAACCCTTGACTGAAACTCTCAAAATTGATACCATTCCCGACATCCTTACCGGTCAGACCGAGGGCCAAATTGGTACCATGGAAAGCTCGCGCATACTGACCTGTGGTATAATTCATGGTTAAGGGTTTGCCTGTGACACTACGCCCATCTACCATCAAACTCAAATAGTTTAACTGATAATGATTGAATATGAAGGGGTTAGTGTTTAGCTCGCCGTTGAAACACGACGCATTCACTAAACCGATCACCACCCGGGTCGGCGTCTGACTGAGGAAGAGGTTATCTTGCGTGTGGGAAAACATACCTTTCGGGATAGAAAAGGTTTTTACCACTACCCTTTTAATGGGATACTTGGCATTGGCTCTCAATAAGGCTTTTTCATGAGCCAGAGAGATAGCTGGATTTAACTTAGCTTTCCTCACCAAGAGGGTGGCATGAGTAATGACACTTTTGTAACCACCGTTTACATCCGTGGCAATCAAATTAAAGACAGATTTTGAGGGGGTTAGTTTGATTTTGATATCGATCCCATTCAGCATGTACCTGTCCTGATTGAAAATATCGGAATGTAGACGGCCCATCATATCCATCGCCACACTAGAGCTGGCTAAAGATCGTCTTTTGGCTAGACCTTTATTGGTTTCACCCTTCGTGTCTGTCATATACAAAGGAGTATCTGGGTAGTATAGTGCTGACGTCAGATGACTCTTTTTGGCCTCTGCACCATAATTCAGAAGAGCTTCCAAGTAGGCCCGGTACGGATACGAATTTTCACTCGGTGAAATAAGAGTGTCATTCAAAGACACGTCTACTTGAGAAAACAAACTATGCAAATAATAATTTATGGGACCGACTTCGGCGGTGCTCGGTAGGTCGTCACCAGTGGGAAGTGTAACTTTGGCCCTCACGTGCAGAAAAGTATTAAACAAATCTATATAATCCTCTCCCACGCCAGAGATGGAGAACTCGATGGGTGCCCCATAGGCTAACGTGGCCAACGGATGAATCTCCACAAACTGTCCTTCTTCCACGGCCGTCTGGGTAGGTGGCACGCTAAACAAATCCAGACCAGAATGTAGGCACTCACACGACTTGGGATGTATTAACGCCATTACGAGAAAATATCCGAATGTCCCCGCTGGTGTTGGTGGTTCTTATGAGCCGATCGCTTTCTGCCGGCTGGTTTTATTCTTTTACTGGGCTGACCGGGCGGGGCGGCTCGTTTTCGTTTCCTGACGCCGCTACCTGATTGGCTGATATGTTGAGCAGCGCCCTGGAGCAGTCGTTGACCGGCGTCCCTGGCGTGTTCTTTGAAGGACTCGCCAACATTCCGACCGGCTAGGGCGTCTTGAGCCACCTGCAAACCCGTACCCAACCCTTCCCGCAAAAGGGCTTTGCCACCAGTCTTCAACCAAGGAAGAATTGTTCGACCAAGGCCACTAAAGAAACTACCAATTCCATGACCTCGCTGACTCCGACCACCCACAAAAACGGGTAGACCGCTGCCGGCTTGATTACAGAAATATTCCTCGTATAGTTTGGGATTGCGTCGGATTGGCACGTGTCTAACCATGGTTAAACCACCTCAAAACGTTTGTTGGTTCGAAAATGCAGCGTCACTACCGATGTCCCACCTGTGAATGGGATAGGTTTCCCCTGTTCGTCGGTTATAAGAGGCTCAATCGTGTCAAAGGAGAACCGACAGAGTGGAACGTAATGTGGTTTATCGTACAGCCTAAATACAGAGGTGGTGGATCTGTCTAGGACAGATAGAATCCGTAGTAATGGTACCAGCACAGCGCCGACCACACGCGAGGTGACAATGTCGGAATAGATAATTTGCTGGTCCAAATCTACTTCACCCAGGCCGGAAAGAACGGACGTCAGTCTCGCTGACGAGGGGACTTGTAAAATATCCACCAACTAAGTCTAATTTCAGCACCCTGTTCGTCTAGTGGGAAACGCGTCGATAGCACATAAAAACACATTTTAGTCTATTCGAGCTCTGAGAGTTTCCGGGCTCGAAAATGTAAAGTTAACACTGAAGTCCCATCGTTGAGTGGTATCGTTTTTCCCGTCTCCGTAGTTAAAAGTATTTCCACCGTGTCGAAGGAGAATCGACTTAAGTGAACGTAGTGTGGTTTATCGTAGACACGATGCACTGACGGCAACAAGCGATCCAATATAGGGACAGTCCTTAGTAAAGGAACCATGGCGTCTCCGACTGGTCTGGCAGCTACGAGATCAGAATAGACGTAGATATTTTTAACGACGCTATCCATCTCCAATTCCACATTACCGTATAATAAGGCATTCTCGTCTGATAGAGTCGAGGTTGGAAAACCCAACATTTTTTTCAACCTCTCACTAATTTTAACGTGGGCGCCTTTTTCAAGTAGTTTCATTGCGACTTTGTTCCAAGGTGTACGTAGCGTGAATTTGATGTTTACTTTCTCGTCTACTTGGGTTTCGACACACAACTTATTCAACTCCTCGATGAAAGCTTCTGGGGTGGTGAACGGACCCGGTGGACATTCAAGGGTTACAGGTTCCAGACCACTACCTTTGGGCGGAAAGTACTGGATCCAAATTTCCCCCGACAAACCGTTAAAATACGTATTGGGGAATTGAATTTCGGCCAGGCCCACTTCGTATTGTTGACTCACCTCAATAGTCTGCGGCAACTTGACGAAAAAGTGACCTGGGTGGTTGTTCGGGAACACATCCGGGGCCGTAACACTCGGTAACACCAAATAAAAACTCATTGTTTATCTAGCTTAGGATTAGGTAGCATATAACCCAAACAACTACTCATTAGAGCGACCCACAGTTTGCCTTCTGCTGCGTCTGCGCTGCCTTGAGTCAGATTGAATAGTGACACAGCAATTACGCTATATATAACGAGGGTTTGGCAGATGAATACAATCTCTGGCCGCGGCACGCGTTGTCCAAAAAACGACCAGAACGAAGTTCTTTCCCCGTCCCTAGTCTGTGGACGCAACACCATATTATCCAGGTTGTCTTCGGCCATACCACTAGTCTCCATAGCTGGCTAGTTGCGTGTCGGCTATCCAACTGTTGAATGAATTGGGATAACCAAACCACTTGACTAAATACTCTTTACCACTACCTTTCCTCCACCTTTCTTGTAAGATGGTTTCAATACGATAAATTTCTTTATCACCCACCAATTGTATTTCTTCTCGGTAGAATGACCCTTTAAGTTCCTCTCCTGAATCGTCTTTTAGCACATACGTCACCGGACTAGTCTGGTTTATACGACTAAGGGTAAACAGTTCTTCTGTCCAACCCGACATATAACCTTTTTTAAAAGGTTGTTGGCTTTGAGCTAACCTGACACGATCGCCGGCTGTGAAATACACTTTTCTTGATGCGTCTGTTTTACGGTATAAATTATTCCACACTTCTTCTTGATTAGTGTTGTTAACTTGCACAGGGGCCATGCGAATACTCCGGTGATACGAACCATTGTAGTTCTGGATCAATTTATCTATCACGTCGACGTAGCGCAGTGTATTGGTCTTGGTAAAATAACGCCACATTTTTTCTTTAAGAGTTCGGTTGAATCTTTCTACCACGGCGGCTTTCACATCTTCGTTCTCAGTGGTAAAGAAATGCACGCCTCGGTCAGTCAGAAATTTTAAGAAGGTCCGATTGACGAATTCTGAACCTTTGTCGGTCTGAAAGTTTATCGGTTGGCCCTCTTCAAATATTTTACTCACGACCGCCACTAGTTCTTTGCCCGTTTTCTTCTGGATCGGGATGGCCCAGGCATATTTACTAAACACATCGATACACGTCACTAGGTAGCCCATACCGTCATTGTACCTTCGTAATTTTTGCATATCTATCAAGTCGGCTTGAAACTGTTGATTTATACCCCCGGTAATGGTCTGACGTCTCTGAAATCGGCGACGATTCGGTTTATGTAACGTGTAGGTATCCTGATGACGTAACCATTTCTGAATGGTTTTAGCTGGAAGTTTGTTATTTCGATGTAAAGCGACAGCACCACCATAGGCTCCCGGTTTCTCTGGGTCATAGTAATACTTTCTTAATTGCGCGGCCATTTTTCCCATCGGGGTGTAGGTATTCTACTCTTCTTCTTCCGCAGTTTATAACCCGGTGTAGCCACAGGTGTCTCTGCTGGGGCTTTGGGTTCGTCTACCTTCGGTGTTAGCTGAGCAGGCGGTGTCTCGACTACTGGTACCGGTAAGGCGCTGACTTCGGGTTTTTGTTCCTTGATATCCACCAGACCTAATGGTTTGTGCCTATGCTGCTCGAGGCGATTCAGATACCGCTGTAAGGTTTGTTGATATAGTCTGGCTTTGTCACGGGGTGGTAGATCTTCTGTTTCCAGGACTTGTTGCATCTGATTATCCAAGTCTTGTAGGCTATCGGTTAGTGTGTCGGGTGGTACGTAGGGTTTTTCCAACACCCGAGGATCGACCAGGATCATTTTCTTCATTATAAACCCACAATACCTTTCAAGACGTTAAGGATGGGTCCGAGCAGGGCGCCGATGAATCCACCCTTTTGCAAGATCTGCTTCCGTTTCTTGAGTGATAGTTTCTTACGAGTGAGCGCTCTCAGGCTGTTTTTGTGACGTTGCAGACGCCGCTTCTGAGCTGGTGTGAGGGGAACATTACCTTTTAATACGTTGTGACAGCATTCGCAAATTGATTGGACGAGGTCTGGGGAAGCTGTTTTAATAACAGCTTTTACGGCAGGTGGCTTGGCTTCACCCAAGTACCGCAACATGGATTCGTTGCGTTTAAGTTGACTAGACATGTTATTTAGGGACGTAGACGACTTGTCTTTGGTCGGGAAATATATGACTTCGTAGACGGAGTTGATCCGGTGTTTCCTGGCGGAGGTCGAATAACAAATACCCGTGAGGAGCCGATGTAGCGTCCTTAAAACTCTCTTGGACATATGAAACCCGCCCTGGAAAAATTTGTTTTCCCAAATTATTAACTTGTGCACCGTCTCGAGGGTTCTTAAATACTACTAGGTAATGTGAATTCAAACTGATGGTTCTTTGTTCTTTATTCTTCCCAAAGAGGTTCTGTACAATATACATGACGCTGAGGTTGCGATGATGACTGCCTTTAGTAAATAGTTTAGTTACCCTATCATCTGTCTCGGCCATTAGGTCATCTATTACCACTAGCCGACGTCTATCGCCGGTCCACTGTTCCATATCAGGCAGCCCTTCATTAAACTGCACTCCTTTCATATTCTCGTACATGGGTTGCCACTCCCCATAGCACCATATAACCTCCTCTGGAATCGGGTCTACCATGGCTGGTAGATGGGTCAGGAAGCGCTGGACAAAGACGGTTTTACCACTCGCTGTCGGTCCAGCAATTAAACAAGTAAAAGGGTGTTTCCAGCGAGGATCCATGGCCACTAAATGACCAGATATGACTCGCACGCCCGTCTATATATTTCAACGATTAGTGACCCGACAACTCTTGATTATAATGTTTAACCAGGGCGCCACCTGATAGTGATTACCGACGCCGATGTTTAAAGAATTACTCCCCTACGGTTCTGGTAGATAATGATCGCTTATCGGCACGCACACGCTGACAGATGCCATTTCCACACACCGCGACGGCTTATCGCCGCTAAGATGTCTTTGTTACCATAGCCTTGACAGAACTTAGCTGTATGTTGCTCGCTTGGCAAGGTTACGCTCAGTAGTTTGCCATTGCTTTCCCGGCTCAGTATCCACCAAGTCACGAGCGGGGGTCGAACCGCCTCAGCTCTCACTCCGCTACGAGCCTCTGCGTGATAAATGGGATTACAGAGAGAAAGTGTTGTAACCCCAAAGCCACAGAGCCCGGTATATACAAAGAACACAATTGTTTTAACCGTCGCGTCTTTGAGGCACATTCTGTGATTCTATATTTCTCGTGTCTGGTGAATTAATCAAAAAAAAAATATTCTTCTGTTAAATTTTCCCCCCTCGCCAGGCAAAAAAAGTACCAACACACAGACAAATCAATACGTCGTGATTCATTGTTCGGTGTAATTTCAATCGATGAAAACAAGGCGTTGTTCACATTGCTTTAGAAAAAGTTGTGAATGGCGGGTATCTTCTGTTGTGAATGAACTGTTGTGCGTGTATGAGAATTTAATATTTGCATGCAGTCGGGTTTGTTGACAATTATAATGTTGCCGTTTGGTAAACCCTGGCGGTTCTTTTTAAAAAAAAAAAACCCGCGTCTTTTTTGTAGTAATGTCTTTGTAAATGTGTGTTGTTTTATTAAATAATAGCTTTCCGTATAATGTCTTTTGTGGGTTTGTAGCAATGTTTTTTATATTAAAGAATGTCTTTCCGTATAATGTATTCCGGGTTTGTAGTAATGTTTTTTTTGTCTGACGCAAACATGCAGGTGAGTTTTTTCTAGTAAAACAAAGATATATGACTCACCCAAAACTGACACTAAGCTGAAGACGTTAAATTATCGTGCCTCGGGACTCTGACAATTATGATGCTAGGAAATTATGTTTCGAGAGAGACATTTTTATAATTTCAGTGTCAGAGAAATTAACATCTTACCGGGGAATTACGCTGGCAGCAACTCTGTTTGAAGTAAGGACAGAATACTTACAGAACTGTCTCTGGTTAGGTGCACTGCCATCAAATCCAATTATCTTTCCTCCCGGAGATAGAGAAAAACGTACGAAAGAGATGCAATTACGAGTTGACACAAAGTACCTAGGTACGTAATTATGGTGGCAGACAATGACAAAGAGTGTAGTAGCTAATGTATAGTCGATGAAAAGTCGTGGTTCTTTCTGCGTGATTATGAATCTATACTCGAGTGAAATGTGCCAGCCACAAACCCGCCTTTTGACAGTTCGCCCGGCCCCCCGTGTGACAGTGGCGGTCAAGCAATGTGGCTACTTATTTTCCCGACGTCTGATTGGTTGATTCAAATGACAACTTGCTTGTTTCAAATATACGACAAACAATCACGACAAGTTATTCATGCAACGCCTGTGAAGTCATTTGAGTTCTGGCAGTTAACGAGGAAGGATGTATTTTTTATTTAACGGATAATAATTTCAACATATTTTCTAATTCCCGGGACGTTAACAATTGCGCCTTCTGATACAGAAAGCTACTTGTCTTCTGCACGAAACTGGTGACAATTTTCTCGACATGATCGTCAGAATTATACAACGAATCAACGAGCTTTCGCTTCATATATCTGCTCAAAGACATTAAAACTATTATCCGGCCACAGTTGACGCGGGCATCAGAAAATAATTCGTCTGCGATATTCTCAAAGGTATGATATGCTTGATCACTTGGTATATTGCCTACAACAGACTCAAATAACATTGCATGTTGACGAATCAACCCATCTAATAATTGCGTCATCTCACAAACTTCATCCTGCTGGATAACATTCACAAAGAGGTCGGCCATTTTATCAGAGAATGTCAGCGACGCAGAGGCACGGATGTAATCTCTGTAATAAAACCTTCACACGTCTTGATGCTTTATTACGACATCGTACAACTACTCATTCGACACAACAGTTTACATGTGATTTTTGTGATTACAGTTACAATAGATATGATAATTTACGGAGACATGTAAAGACCGAACATGAATCAGTATCCAGTGCCGTGTCAACCACTCAATCATCATCTAGCGCTGGTAATAATTACCAATCCACAAGTCGCAAGCGGCGACGAGAACCGAATACAGACGAACAATCTACTGGTAAACGTCAGAAGTCAACCACACAACAAACATCGAATGACAGAGTGTCGTCAGTTACAGAAACTGATATACCGCCAAATACCACATCAACACAAGCAGCAGCATCCACGCGTTCTGCCGCCAGCCGTAGTGGGCAGACGTTATCAACATCCGGTGGCTTGTCGGGCGATCGTGTTTCACCGACCACCGATGAACAGTTACTAACACCAAGCGCCCTGTCGGCCGATAACGTGTTGCCGACTAATAATAAGCAACAAGCCTCTAGTACCACAGTGAGTAACGTTGAAAGCACAACTTCTATTTTTAACGCATTATCACGTACCACAATGAGTGACGTTGAAAACACAACTTCTATTTTTAACGCATTATCACGTACCACGCCGAGTGACGGATCATCACGTACCACGGCGAGTGACGGATCATCACGTACCACGCCGAGAGGCGCAGCCGATGATGTATCGCCGACCACAGATGAACAGTTATTAACACCAGGTGCCATGTCGAGTGACGCAGCATCATCAACAACAAGCATGTTGCCAACAGAAGAGCAAGTATCACCTAGTACCACGGCGAGTCACGGATCAACATGTGCCCTGTCGGGTGGCGCGGGCGATAACGTATCGCCTACTAATAATACTCAACTATCATCACGTGTCACGGCTGGCAACGAATCGGCGGGAACCTCTGGTGTTAACACAACTACTGAATATTTGTCATTACAAAAATTACCCCCGGATGTTCGAGGTGTGTATAATGAGCACTGGAATACGATTAGATCACACATACGACACGGTCGGTATCTGTGTGAATGGACATTTTTTAATCGACCAGATACTGACATGCCGACAGATTGGAGTTCTCGTTTATTCCGACTTTTTAATGTTCAAAACTCCCGCTTCAAAATAATCGCCAGTCTGCACACAATACTAAGACATCGAGAGACACAAGCCCTACGATTATACCATGCCAGTTCCAATAACTCTTCCTTGTTCCCTACACCATTTTTAATAAACCATAGATCTGATTTTGAGGCCTTTGTGACCAAACTAAACAGTGTAGATTTGGTCAATTCAGCGACATTAACCCGACCAGATACAAAGTATTATGTAGAAACAATTCCCAGTATAACTTTTTACGTTTACAAGTTGATAGAATTCCCTGTTGGTTGTTGTATAGAATCAATCCCCGACTTTATCAAACAAAACAAATTTATTAATGCTCTTCAAACCGACTCAAACTGGTAAGCCGTACACAGATAACTTGTGTATATTTCGCTGTATATCTGTGTTTAAATCAGGGGAAGCTCTGTTAGGGATGTTAGAAAAGATACACGGACACTATTCAAAGAATGGGTGCGGTATAAAGGGTTGAAATCAATCAAAGCCTTTCCGGGTGTTAGTTTAGTTGATTTACCTGCCCTGGAAGAATGTTTTAAAACACAAATCAATGTGTTTGCCTTTACAGAGGAGGAACATCTGGTTCCGAAAATTAGAAGCACTAGTACACATCCAGATATAGTGAATCTTCTTCTGCATGAAAACCATTTCATGTATATTGTTGATGTGGCCAAGGCCGCTCGGTGTTTTTCTTGTGGGAAATGCGGTAAGCTGTTTAAGATGTACTGGCGACTGACACCCCACGAACTTAGGTGTAAAGGCGTAGCCACTATCGAAACGTATAAAGGCGGGGTTTATCGGCCGACCGAATCGATCTTGGACTTGCTCCGTGACCACGGGTTTGACGTGGACGAAAATTTTATTTTCCCTTTCAGAGCGTGCTACGATATGGAATCTTTCTTCTCCAATGAAAATTTACCGGCTGACCTCAAAGTCGACGACCTTCATGGCCAGACACGTCCCTCTCTCGTGTGCGGTCGCCTCTAATGTCCCTGGGTTCGACACCCCTAAATGTTTCATCACCACCGGTGATCCACAGGTCCTCGTAAATGAAATGTTGGACTATCTCCATGACATAGCTGCTAAATCGTATGAGCTTTTACTCAAAAAGTTCGAGTCAGTCTTTGCTAAATTAGGTGACCACCCAAAATTAAGTGAGAGGCTCGAAGGTTTTCTGATGGAGCTCCCTCTGATTGGAATGAATAGCGGTAAGTATGACACTAACCTTCTGAAACCTTATTTGGTACGGTATTTCCTTGATCGGGAGGCTAACCCGTTCAAGTTTATAGTCAAGAGAAATAATAATTTTATGTGCATAGCGACAGAAAGACTGAAATTCCTCGACGTCTCCAACTTTCTGGTCCCGGGCGTAAGTTACTCTCAATATTTAGCCTCGTTTGGGATAAAAGAAACAAAGGGATTTCTGTGCATATGAGTATCTGACCGACCTCAGTAAGCTAAATGAGACAGCCCTACCACCACACGGTGCTTTTTTCTCAAAGCTTAAAAACCGTAACATTTCCGAAGCAGAATACGCCGTTTGTCAGAAAGCGTGGACCGATAATAAAATGACTACCTTGCGGGACTTTCTAATTTGGTACAACATCAAAGACGTGTCTCCTTTTCTACAAGCCCTGGAAAAACAAGTAGCCTTTTATGCCGGTTTAAATATAGACATGTGCAAGCAGGCCATCTCCGTCCCCGGCATTACTTTACAGTACTTATTCAACACTATGAATAAAGATGTTTCTTTTGTTTTGTTTTCGAAGAAGGAGGAGAAGGTGCACAAGTTGTTACGAGATAACGTCGTGGGTGGACCGAGTATCATTTTCCATCGCTACCATCAAGTCAATGAGACCTGTATCAGGGGTAATAAGCTGGTAAAAAGCATTAAAGGATTTGATGCGAATGCCTTATACCTTTGGTCTCTTATGAAAGAGATGCCATCAGACTTCCCCATATATCGAAGCCGCGAGGATGGGTTTAGAGCACACAGATTACACAAGTACACACGTCAGAGTCGAGAGTGGTTAACCTGGGTGTCACACAACAACAACATAGAGTTAAAAACCCAATTCAATAGTCACGAGATGCAGCTCGGCGACCGACATATTCGCGTAGATGGGTGGGATAAAAAGAATACGACAGCTTACCAATTCCATGGGTGTTTGTTCCACGGGCACCCCTCTTGCCGTCTAACTGCTGGGAAAACGATTAATCCCGTCAATAAAAAACCGTTAGTCGAACTATACCAGAACACGTGCGAGATCCACGAGTATCTAGAAAAAACTGTTGGGGTGACCGTTAAGGTTATTTGGGAATGTGAGTGGCAGAGATTAAAGAGGTCAAACACAACCATCAAGTGTTTCTTGCGGGAAACGTTTCCACCATCAGAACTTCCTTGGGGATCGTTGAGTGAAAACCAGATCATCGACGCTGTAAAAAGTGATACATTTTTCGGGTTGGTTGAGTGCGATATAGAGACCCCGACTGATTTAAAAGAGTCATTTGCCGAAATGCCCCCTATTTTCAAGAACACGGAGGTGTCGAGAGACGATATTGGGGAGTTTATGCAAGAATATGCCATAAAAAATAAACTACTGAGTACCCCACGACGGACATTGATCGGTAGTTATTTCGGGAAGAAAATTTTATTAGCCACCCCTCTTTTAAAGTGGTATCTAGCGCATGGGTTGGTCGTTACCCACATCTACCAGACAATAGAATATCGACCGGTTAGTTGTTTTAAACAATTCGGGGAAGCAGTCTCTAATGCCCGTCGCCAAGGGGACAAAAATCCGGCCGAGTCTATTACAGCCGACACAATGAAGTTGTTAGGTAACGCCGCTTACGGGAAAACACTTACCAATAAGGCCAAACATACTGATGTCTCCTACTGCCAGGGAAAAGACACTACCAAACTAATCAATAACCCCAGGTTCAAAAGCATGACTGCTGTTACAGACGATCTCTTCGAAGTAGAAACCCTAAAAAAGAAAACTGTCTGGGATCTACCTCTACAGATTGGGTTCTTTGTCTACCAGTATGCCAAGTTGCGCATGCTAGCTTTCTATTACGACTTTCTCGACAAATTTATCGCTAAAGAAGACTACCAACTCACTGAAATGGACACTGACTCTCTCTATTTGGCCCTTAGCGCCGCCTCACTCTCTGAGGTGGTTAGACCACACCTACGACAAGAATATGACAGAGTCTATAATCACTGGTTCCCATCTGAAACCTGCCCTGTTCATAGAATTACCCCTAGTACTGATACCTGTCAGGATTGCCAGACTATCAAAGCCTATGAAAAGAGAACCCCCGGGCTTTTCAAACTAGAGTACGAAGGGGAGGGGATGGTCTCATTGTGTAGTAAGACGTATATTTGTGTGGTGATTATGATAAAATCAGTACCAAAGGTCTGACCAAAAACCACAACACGCATCTAAACAAAGACACATTTTTGGAAGTATTAAACACCCAAACACCGAGTGGGGGAACCAATATAGGCTTCAAAACACAAGACTCTTCTGTATATACATACACACAACATCGTAATTCACTGTCATATCTCTATATAAAAAGAAAGGTTGACAGTGATAATATCTCGACTATGCCATTACTTATTTAATATGTATTGTTTGTCTATATATGATTTAATAAAATTATTATATACCTTACTTGAGTCGTTTGTTTTCTTTATTGATGTTTTATGTCGTATTTTTTATGTCGTACCTATAATTACCTGACCACGCACGCCACCTCTGATGAGTCACTAGAACACGCCACCTATGATGAGTCACTAGACCACGCCTACATTTTTGGGGAAAAAAGAGTTATCGCCCTTTGAGGTGGAATATCGATTCCCACCTCAAAAATGCGCTGGATAACCACGTTACTACACTACTGGGCTTCATATGACAACCTTAAATGTGTGTGTGTGTGTGTGTGTGTGTGTGTGTGTGTGTGTTTGTGTGTGTGTGTGTGTATGTATGTGTGTGTGTGTGTGCGCGCGCGTGCGTGTGTGTGTGTGAATATATTCTGAAAAAGTAAAAAAAAAACACAAATGTACCATTGTTCGATGTAGTCACCAGTGCGTTCAATGCAAGTCCCCCAGGACCGATAAAGTTTTTGGATTCCTATATAACAAATTTCTCTTGGTTGCGTGTGTAACCACTCACGCACCATCTGCTGTACCTATTCATCGTAATGAAAAAGTCTTTCCTCTCAATGACTCTTGGAGTTGTCCAAACAGGTGAAAATCACTTGGGGCTAGGTCTGGCGAGTACTAGGAGGATGTGGTACACACTGAAAGTGGAGGTAACTGTTAAAACAAACAGACGGATAACAGAACGCTGCTCCTCTTTGGTGCATGTCAAAAATGGGGCGGCCGTCTTTAAACTGTCCTTATGACGACCGTGTTCGACTGCACCGTATTGTTACGTGTTTACTCGTCTTGACATCATTAACAACAATATTGACAGATTACAAGACAATGTCATGATTACTGTAATTTCTATCACACTTATAAGGTTTTAAGCGCTTATGGGAATGCCCCGAATGCTACTTACGTCTGAAAAGGTCACTCTGTATCTCTGTGTGAGAAACGAATTTCAGAAACACTAGAGGTACACACGTAAACCGGGGTTGGAGAAACTCTATAAAGTAATAGGTACTTTTTTTACGCGATCTTGAAATAATCGGGGAATTTAACATAACGAGTACTCTATATATCCTTTAAATGGAGACACCGAAACAAAAAAGC
The DNA here is from genome assembly GCA_014155875.1 of Cepaea nemoralis. Lineage (NCBI taxonomy): Eukaryota > Metazoa > Mollusca > Gastropoda > Stylommatophora > Helicidae > Cepaea > Cepaea nemoralis. Next base: position 189,532 of record JACEFZ010015803.1, read on the forward strand.
GAAAATTAACGAAAAAAATATCCGGCAAAATACGGCAAATGGGAACGAAAGTATCTAGCCTAACCAGACACACCGCAATATGTCTGGGGGAAAAACACTCCCGATGAACGCAGAAGAAGAAGAAGAAGAAGAAGAAGAAGAAGAAGAAGAAGAAGAAGAAGAAGAAGAAGAAGAAGAAGAAGAAGAAGAAGAAGAAGAAGAAGAAGAAGAAGAAAAACTCAAGGCTCCAAACTTTCATCCTCACTGGATAAAATGAATGGTCACCATCATTCTTGATGGACAAACACCACACAAGTGGTAGAGGTTTGTGTGTGTTCCAGTGACCCCCAAGAGTTAATCTGACGATAGCGTAGCTACTAGTGGGGTCGCCCATGTCGGACAGTTCAAGTTATGTGGACTTTTACAACGTGAGACACAAACTTGCTTCCTTTTAAGTAGATTGGGGATAGTCACAGGCTAGGGAAAACAAATCAGAGAAGAAGAAAAAACCCTTATTGTCCAAATCGGATTTATTGAACCACAGGCTTGATGAAACAGAGAACCATAACTCACTTTATAATTAGTCACCAATTAAAGTTGGTGTGTTTTCTCTGATCACCGTCAGAGGGAGTGGGTTGTTCGCCTAACGGGATAGAATCATGCCATTGATAGTCCCGCATTCTTTTGATCTTATAAGAGTGAAGAACTCTAATCCTCGTGTTTCTACAGCAACAAAAGCAACAATAACAACAACAATAACAACAATTACATCAATAACAACAACGACAAAAGCAACAACGACATCAAAGACAAAAACAGCAGGAACAACAAAAATAATAAGAGCAAACATAACAACAAAAACAGAAACAACATCGGTACAATCAATCAACACAAAAGCAACTATAATCATGCTAGTTTACTCCCAGACTTACAGATACAAACATAAATTCCACATGTGGTTGAAACGGGCTGTAGATGTCAAATACAAGTGGCAAATACGTAAAGCCACACACTATGGAGTCCTAGTTCTTAATATGATGGCCAGCAGGGGCCACGGAAGTGGAAATCCAGCAACTAATTCAGGACAATGCTCACTCGGGTGATGTGATTATCTACACAGATGGTTCGGTGTCAAGAGGTGACAGAAGTGGCTGGGGGTTCATAGCCAAAGCTAATGGTCGACGTTTGGTGCAGGAGAGCCTGGCATATGATACCACAATATCCAGCTTAAGAATGGAGGTGGAGGCAGTCACTGCGGCTCTCCGCTGGATGGAGAATACGACACACGCACACATCGTGATTGTAACTGACTCAGAAAGCATGCTGACGAGGGTGAGGACGGGCAGGCTTCGTGCGGAGTGGCTTGCTTCGCTTCGGAGGTCACAGATGACTAGCATCGCCTGGATCTTTTCTCCAGGGCATGCCGGTGTGCTGGGAAATGAACAGGCGGACGGATTGGCTGGCTCTGCAGAACTTGGTGAAGTATTGATACATGACAAGGCAGATGTGGTTGCGGCCTTGTGGGAGCACGTGTACACCTCGGAGGAGCAAAAGGATTACCATGGTCTGGCAAGAATGAGACAGCAAGGAGTGACGGGGGGATCTGGCCGACGCTCAATGCTCAGAGGAAAGGCGAGACGGACATATAATCAGATTGCTACTGGTACTATTGGTGTTGGAACTCTTCGCTGGCTGCTGAGGATGGGGACGGAGCGCTTATGGGAATGCCCCGAATGCTGTGATGTCGATTCCTAAATCAATCAATCAATCAATATGATGTGCGTTATTATTCTTGTTATCATCTTTATCATCATCACCATCATCATCATCATCATCATCATCATCATCATCATCATCATCGTCATCATCATCATCATCATCATCATCACCACCATTATGTATATCTTGTTACACAACACAGGGGTCATTGTGCTCCTTATGTTTTGTTTAGATAGACACATAACAAACTGATGTTAAATAAACCAAATATTACAACAAAATACAATTCGTCATTTGTGGAGGTATGGCGCGCCTGACACGACTACACCACTAGGATTGAACTCTTGACAACTGTGCTACTAAGACAGTGCCCGTACATTAAAGTGAATATAATCACTTAAAATCCAGCACAGTGCTGACTATGAATGTAACCAGTTTATTTTAACTAAATATTCAGTTACATTTTAACGGTCTTTCAGTATTCAGCGCCTCGATTTGTTCTCGCTTTCTCTGCCGAAGTGAGCACTTAACATGTACTCAGCTGCTGTATTCCACTGGCAAGACATCAATCACCCTGGCGACATTGCCGGCGATGTGACCGTTGTGTCTATGAGACTATACTTAGCGTGATGTGCATTGACGCAACCAGCAATCTAGGACGCTTCCCATTCCGCCAATTGTTATCAACAACTCACGCCATGGAAAGTTACTAGTCGTGTGCCGTTCAGCTTATTCCATCGTGATGAAAGTACTGTTAGTAATATATTAGTAATGTTATTGTTAGAAAATATGAGCTTAGCACCATATCATGTTAAGTATGCATGGAGTCATTTATTGTCTTCTTCTTCTTCTTCTTCTTCTTCTTCTTCTTCTTCTTCTTCTTCTTCTTCTTCTTCTTCTTCTTCTTCTTCTTCTTCTTCTTCTTCTTCTTCTTCTTCTTCTTCTTCTTCTTCTTCTTCCTCCTCCTCTTCATCCTCTTCCTCTTCCTCCTGCTGCTGCTGTTCCCCCTCCTCTTGTTCCTATTCCCAGTGGAGCATATGTCAGCCAATCATTTTACTTCACGCCCTTTGTAGACTGAGTGTGAATGAGTGTGAATGAGAGACAGAATGAGTGAGCGTGAGAGTGAATGTGTGTTTGTGTGTGTGTGTGTGTGTGTGTGTGTGTGTGTGTGCCTTCTCTGTGTGTATCTCTGTGTGTGGGAGTATCACTATTTCTGCGTCACACACATTTTATGTACTCATTTTTCTCCATGTTTAACATTTTTATGAGACTGCTCACGACAATTGTCAGTGTATGTGTGTGAGTAAAGTGTGGGAGTTTGTTCATACTAGTTTCAATGCTAACGTGAGACATTTTGTATGTGTCTAGATGTGAGGATGTGTGAGTGTGTGTGGAGGATGTGTGTGAGTGTGGGGATATGTGTGGGTGGGGGATGTGTGGGTTGGGGATGTGTGGGTGGGGGTATGCATCTGGATGGGTTGGGGTGTGTGGGTTTTGGTGTGTAGTGATATTTGTGGGTGTTGGTGGGATGTGTGGATGGATGTGTTGGGGTGAAAGTAGGGGTGTGGGAATGGGTGTGGGGGATGTGTGTATGGGTGGTGGATATGTGTATGGGACGGGTGCGGGGGATGTGTGTTTATGTGGGTGGAAATGTGTGGATGATTTGAGGAAGTATGTGTGGGTTGCGGGGTTCTGTGGTTAGTTAGTTGGTTAGTCGATGGTTGATTGGTTGGTTAGTTGGTTAGTCGATGGTTGATTGGTTAGTTAGTTGGTTAGTCGATGGTTGATTGGTTAGTTAGTTGGTTAGTCGATGGTTGATTGGTTAGCTAGTTGGTTAGTCGATGGTTGATTGGTTAGTTAGTTTTTTAGTCAATGGTTGACTTATTGGTTAGTTAGTTAGTTAGTTAGTTGATGGTTGATTGATTGGTTAATTAGTTGGTTAGTCGATGGTTAATTGGTTAGTTAGTTGGTTAGTCAATGGTTAATTTGTTAGTTAGTTGTTTAGTTGATGGTTGATAGGTTAGTTATTTATTTAGCCGATGGTTGATTTATTGGTTAGTTAGTTAGTTGATGGTTGATTGATTGGTTAGTTAGTTAGTTGATGGTTGATTGATTGGTTAGTTAGATGGTTAGTCGAATGTTGATTTATTGGTTAGTTAGTTAGTTGATGGTTGATTTATTGGTTAGTTAGTTAGTTGATAGTTGATTTATTGGTTAGTTAGTTAGTCGATGGTTGATTTATTGGTTTGTTAGTTAGTTGATGATTGATTGGTTAGTTATTTGTTTAGTCGATGGTTGATTTATTGGTTAGTTAGTTGATGGTTGATTTATTGGTTAGTTAGTTGATGGTTGATTTATTGGTTAGTTAGTTGATGGTTGATTTATTGGTTAGTTAGTTGATGGTTGATTTATTGGTTAGTTAGTTAGTTGATGGTTGATTTATTGGTTAGTTAGTTGATGGTTGATTTATTGGTTAGTTAGTTGATGGTTGATTTATTGGTTAGTTAGTTGATGGTTGATTTATTGGTTAGTTAGTTGATGGTTGATTTATTGGTTAGTTAGTTAGTTGATGGTTGATTTATTGGTTAGTTAGTTGATGGTTGATTTATTGGTTAGTTAGTTGATGGTTGATTTATTGGTTAGTTAGTTGATGGTTGATTTATTGGTTAGTTAGTTGATGGTTGATTTATTGGTTAGTTAGTTAGTTGATGGTTGATTTATTGGTTAGTTAGTTAGTTGATAGTTGATTTATTGGTTAGTTAGTTAGTCGATGGTTGATTTATTGGTTTGTTAGTTAGTTGATGGTTGATTGGTTAGTTATTTGTTTAGTCGATGGTTGATTTATTGGTTAGTTAGTTGATGGTTGATTGATTGGTTAGTTAGAAGGTTAGTCGATGGTTGATTGCTTAGTTAGTTGGTTAGTCGATGGTTAATTAATTAATTATTTGGTTATTCGATGGTTGGTTGATTGGTTAGTTAGTTGGTTAGTCGATGGTTGATTCGTTAGTTAGTTGGTTAGTCGATGGTTGATAGGTTAGTTAGTTGGTTAGTCGATGGATGATTGATTGGTTAGTTAGTTGGTTAGTCGATGGTTGATTGGTTGGTTAGTTGGTTAGTTGATGGTTGGTTGATTGGTTAGTTATTTGGTTAGTTGATGGTTGGTTGATTGGTTAGTTAGTTATTTAGCCTATGGTTGGTTAGTTAGTTGGTTAGTCGACGGGTGGTTGGTTAGTTAGTTGGTTAGTTGATGGTTGGTTGGCTAGTTAGTTTATTAATCGATGGATGGAGAGAGAAAGAAGGAGATGGAGAGGGAGCGAGTGAGGAAGAGAGAGAGAGAGAGAAATAGAGAGAGAGAGAGAGAGAGAGAGAGAGAGAGAGAGAGAGAGAGAGAGAGGGAGCAATATAGAGGCTCATTTAAACATTACACTGAGAGGCACAAAGAGATATAGAGCAACATAGAGTGTGGGCATTCTGAGACAAAGAGAGTCAAAATCAGAATGAAGGAAAGAGTGATAGAGGAAGGGGGGATAGAGATGGAGCACCTGAAAAAGGAAATCAAGGGCGGAATTCCAGAAGGTGGTATGCTTAGGGCAACATCCTTCCTGACTCAACCGACCCTCTCAACAACGAAATGGAATGAAAACAGTGATCGGAATATATTGCAGTATTTTGAAAAATTATGCTTAAATTGATTTTTCTTTATTTTTCCCAACGATCTTTTTAAAAGACCGGACAATAAACAAACGGTATACCGGTACCGCTTTATCATCATGGAATCTACCGTTTGCAAAATCCGGTGTCTACTCACAACAATCGGCCAGAACGATCGAAAAGATATTGATCGCACATTCCGGTTGTGACTTGCAAGAAAGGAAGAAAGCGCTTTTGTTTTCGCTTCAAGCTGCAAGCTGTTTATAATCGTTTTGCCTTTTAGTTTATAGAGCTGTTCCACAATGCATTTTCTTCAGTGATTTTTGAGTCGTGGTATAGAATTTTAGTTGTGCGCCGTGTTCTATTGCTGGTTTCTGGTAACTATCTTGCTTTCTTTCAATTTATGCTCTTTAATTTCTATATTTCTTTTTGTTGAACAAGTGGTCTATCTACTATCTATCTATCTATCTATCTATCTATCTATCTATCTATCTATCTATCTATCTATCTATCTATCTATCTATCTATCTATCTATCTATCTATCTATCTATCTATCTATCTATCTATCTATCTATCTATCTATCTATCTATCTATCTATCTATCTATCTATCTATCTATCTATCTATCTATCTATCTATCTATCTATCTATCTATCTATCTATCTATCTATCTATCTATCTATCTATCTATCTATCTATCTATCTATCTATCTATCTATCTATCTATCTATCTATCTATCTATCTATCTATCCATCCATCCATCCATCCATCCATCCATCCATCCATCCACCCGTCCGTCCGTCCGTCCGTCCGCCCGCCCGTCCGTCCGTCCGTCCTTTCGCCCGCCCGCCCGTACGTCCGCCTGCCTGCCTGCCTAGCTGCCTGGCTGCACGGCCGCCCGAACGCCGTCCATCCGGCCGGCCACCCGCTCGCCCGCCTGCCTGTGTGTCTGCCTGCCTGCCTGCCTGCCTGCCTGTCGGGTCGCCAAATATATCAAATACCCATAACGGACACAACCTACATCCAATACAGAATAGCGTAGATCACTTTTAGCAACTCCCTCTGAAACTCAAACCAGACGACATACTCCCGTCATATCAAGTACCAATAGGCCAGAAGAGCGCAGACCACTCATAACCACTGCACCTGATATTTAAGACAGACGGAACACTTCCACCACACCAAGTCCGTATAATACGTCCTCTTTCACATAGGAGGGTGATTAGTATGGAGATATGTTCCCTCTTCTCAGAAGCAAGGGATCATCTATCAGCAAAAACAATGTGCCACTGCAACCTCCTGTTAGCCACGAATCAGAGCCTGTAGTTGGTAGTCGTTACATATCCGTGAGACATCAATTGTATCCATTTCATTGTAACCCAGAATTGTTACACCTCACACGTTTTAGCCCAGCTTCACTTCGTCAGTTACTTATGATGTCGCTGAACCAACGACCAACACAACTTGATATTTAGTAGCAATTCAGCACAAAGCTACACTGGATCTCGGTACAAGAAAGGACCTCTCCTAGAACGTTTATCTGCATATTTGGTTACTGTTTTATCTACTAACGTAATAGATTATACGTGACTATAAACATTGATTTGTATAATTATTTACATTGATTGATAGTTATTTAGTTGTATATCGTTTATAATACTTTTTATTGTGTTTTTACTTTGAGTAAGAGGGTCTTCACTGCTCTTCCTTACTGATCCGTATATCGTATTTTTATATATTAACAGAGATATTACTGTTTCTATGTACTTTAGAGTGCGTATTGTAATAACGGGCGCAAGTTGTTTTCATTTTGTGATTTTAAAATTTATAATAACGCATTGTTGAAATATCTAATAAGTATAAAAATTGGCTCAGTAAAGATGGGCTCAGAGTCGGGCATGTAAATATCTGCCATCTATTAGGGAAGCTGCCCGAACTATCACTTATACTTAATCAAAATTTTCACATGTTCGGCGTTAGTGAAAGTCGATTATATGGTAACATCTCAGATGATGACATCGCTAACAGAGGTTTTAAAGTTATTAGAATAAATCTTTATCAGGAACAAGAGACGTGTATTGCAATTTATATTTCGAATTCTCTTAACGTCCACTGCAGGCTAGACTTTGAAACCTGTGAGATTGAGTGTTTATGGCTTGAGGTAAAACTTTAAAATGGCATACCCCTAGTAATTGGCTATCTTTATCGACACCCCAGTGCAGGAAACATTTGGTATGAAAAATTCACCACAATGATGGATGTAATCTTAGTAATGCGAGAAAAATCATACTGATAGGAGACTTCAACGTAGACACTAATAAATCAAAGAAAACGTAGGAAAACATAATAGCGTCATATAACTTCCAACAGTTAGCCAAACAAGCCACTAGAACAGCAAACGTATCTGCAACACTTATAGATCATATTTATACTACATATGCTGACAACATCACAGAATGTACTGTACTATTAATGCAATGAGCGATCATTACCAAGTATGTTGCACATAGTCGAAAAGAGGTATCAAAACTCCAAAACACAAACATATAAGTATAAAATATAGAAATGATAAACCTTTCAATAGAGATGTCTTTTCACAAGACTTGCTCAACTCATCTCTGGACTATGTTTACCAACTTCCTGACCCAGACGATGTTCTGGACCACTGGCTGAAGACCTTTCTAAGTATATTTGATAGGCACGTTCCATTTAAGGAAGCTCGTGGTAAACATTACACTAAACCCCCGTGGATCAGCCAGGAGGTAGTTGAAATTATGAAAGACCGGGACAGGGCACATAAAAATAGAGATCTAACTATGCACCGTATTATGAGAAACACCGTTCAATATGTTAGTCGAATAGACAAGAAAAAAATATATTTTAAGAACTGAATAATAGATAAAACCAACACTAAAGGCATATAGAAAGCAATTAATACCATGACAAACAAACACAAGTCATCACAATCATTACCATCAAATCAGGTTATATGTGATAAATTCAGTGGTTTCCTTGAATCCGACATAAATCAATTGAAGGCTGAAATACCATATTCGCCTCATGACATATCGTTATTGTCATCATTTTGTGAGAACAAATGCTATAGAGACATTCCCTCCAACATATCGCTAATTTCGACCGCTGACGCATTTACTCATCTCAGTAACCTAAAAAAACAAAACAATAACTCATGAGGACCAGATAGAATCACTAACTTTTATTTATAATCAATGTCTCAGCATAGGGTACTTCCCGTCAGCCTTTGAAATCGCTAAAGTGTATCCTCATTTAAAAGCTGGTTCATTAGACGATCGTCTCATGAGTAACTATAGGCCAATCTCCATATTATCCTCACTATCCAAACAGCCAGAAAAGCACATTCACAAAACAACACTAGAATACATAGTTCGCCACAAACTAATAGTTGAAATTCAGTCAGATTTTCGGCCAAAATATTCTTGTCACACGACCCTAATAAACATGATAGAAAACTGGCATCAAAATATTAACAACAATACTCTATGTGGAGCGGTGCTTATAGAGTTTAGAAAAGCATTAGCTATGATAGATCATACTATTCTAATTAAAACAAAACTAGAAACAATGAAAGTAAGCTTTAATATAGTGACATTAACAAAAACCATTTTTATTAGACAGAAAACAGGTAGTATCACACAATAAATCGTTATCTCAAACCTTTACCATTAATATATGAGTACCTCAGGGGTCTATACTTGGCCCTCTGTTATTTGCCATTTATGTAAATGATCTTCCCTTATATCTTTCGTCGTCCCGCGATTTATTTGCAAAAGACTGTTAAGTATACATAAGTGCTATTGATTGTAATGTTCTAGAATCATCCTTGTAATAGGAAATAAATAGTGTAGTTAACTGGGGTCAAGCAAACCGCATGCAAATTAACATTTCTAAAACAATGTCTATGCTAATAGCAACCAGGCAAAGACTTCACACTCTAAACTCTCAGAGAACTCTTCAGCTGCACATTGGTAGCACGCCTGTAGAAACTGTAACCGCGCGCAAGACACTGAGCCTTATCATTGATCAAGATCTAACCTTTAATTTCCATGTTCATGCTCTCGTTAAACAAAAAGCCAAAATAGTATACCAACTTGCAAACATTAAAAATTTCCTTGATGAAAACACAAGAAAGATATTCTATACTTCCCAGATACAAACACACATTGATTATTGCTCCACAATCTGGGATGGATGCTCCAAATCAATAACACAACGCCTTATTTCTCTCAAGAAAAGGGCAGTGATTTTAATTAATGGTAAAAAGCTTACCGACAATTCTAACCTACATGAACGTCTTCAGTTATTGCCACTTTATAAACACCTACATTTTAATAAGGCTAAACTAATTCACAAAATCCTATTTCAAAATGCCCCAAGCTACCTTTGGCCATTGTTCAAATATAACGCAAGACATAGCGAACGACTAAATATAATTCATGTCCCTAAACCTAGGATAGACTTATATAAAACAATCTTAGCATACTCTGCCGCTCAGTTGTGGAACAATCTTACACAAGAAATCAAAGACACCACCAACCACTATACACACAGTCGCAACCTGTTTGAACACTACCTCAATACAGACTACATGCCCCTAAAAAAACTAATAATAATAATAATAATAATAATAATAATAATAATAATAATAATACTAATGGAAAATTATCTCAAACGACAACTAGCCAATAAACATTCCCATATGTTTGGAACGTTATACCTTTCTTAGGTGTTTATAATGCCCATGTTAAACATTGCCTCAGTTAGTCATGTATTATTGATTATTTTTCATGTATGGGTGGATATGCTTGCAGATCTACAAATTGATGGGAAAGACATTAGACTTATAAAAAACATATATTGGAAACAACAAGCTGCCATAAGGATTGATAATGAAGTGGGACAATATCGACCTATTAAGAGAGGTGTTAGGCAGGGATGTGTAATGTCTCCAGATCTTTTTTTCCTATACAGTGAAAATATTTTCAGGAATGTAGAAGATATAAATGGAATCAGCATTGGAGGACGAAACATCAATAACATTAGATATGCAGATGATACAGTATTGATTGCAGACAATGCACAAGATCTACAACAATTAGTAGACGCAGTTGTTGTACACAGTGAGCAGCTGGGGTTGGAATTAAATTGTAAGAAGACACAGGTTATGGTCGTCACTAGGAAGAACGAAGTACCACAATGTAAATGTGGTTTCTGAGGAAAATGCAAAGAATACCATGGACAGACAGAAAAACCAATGACCAAGTACTACAGGAGACAAATGAAAATCGTAAATTGATTAGAGAAATTAGACGTAGACAGTCAAATTATTTTGGACATGTTATGAAAAGAAATGGATTGGAGAACTTAGTGACAACTGGCAAGATCTAAGGGGACAGACCAAGAGGAAGACCGAGAGGAAAATACCTGGATGGCTTGGCAACATGGCATGGACGAGACAGGAACACTGAGTTGATCCACGACGCTGGTGATCGAGTGAAGAATGGCGAGTCATGACCGCCCACGCTTTCCGGCATGACACATGATTGATTGATGGGAGGAAATAGAGAAGAATGGCAGTATGTCAGACGGGTCTGCGTGCCCAATTCTTAACCCTTTGAAAATAAAGATTGTTCGTTCATTCGTTCATTCGTTCTCTCTCTCTCTCTCTCTCTCTCTCTCTCTCTCTCTCTCTCTCTCTCTCTCTCTCTCTCTCTCTCTCTCTTTCTAGGTCTGTCAGTCAGTGTCTCGGTCTGTGTCTGTCTGTGTTTGGTAGTGTCTGTCTATCAGTCTGTCTCTTCCTGCCTGTCTGCCTGCCTGCCAGTCTGTCCATCTGTCTCCAACCAATCCATACATCTATCTGTTCTGTCTGTTCCTCCTTCCCTCCGTCTGTGTGTGGGTCTTCCTCTCTCTCTCTCTCTCTCTCTCTCTCTCTCTCTCTCTCTCTCTCTCTCTCTCTCTCTCTCTCTCTCTCTCTCTCTCTCTCTCTCTCTCCGCCTTTCCCTGCTGCGGAATAGACACCGTGCCATATAGGATAAAACCAGGTGCTTGAAGTTTTATATATATATATAATCCAAGCGGTGAAGAATAAGTGAAGATTGACAACTCCATTCCTAACGGATATTCCCTGGTCAGAGAATTTCGAGGAAGTTCAGAAAATTAAAGTGACCACGATTGGGCACGGAACTAGGCCAGGCTAAATAGTCGTAATGGAAGGAATAATCCTTCTAAACCCGGGGATTGGGAGTGCGTGATATCAATTTAACCCAAGTGGCTCCGTAGATTAGAATCAATCAGCTAATCAGCTGCCTTATCCATAATGAAGATTGGCTGCAACTGATCTTCCGACACTTTGCGTCTGTCTGTCTGTCGTCTGTCTGTCTGTCTGTCTGTCTGTCTGTCTGTCTGTCTGTCTGTCTGTCTGTCTGTCTGTCTGTCTGTCTGTCTGTCTGTGATCTCTCTCTCTCTCTCTCTCTCTCTCTCTCTCTCTCTCTCTCTCTCTCTCTCTCTCTCTCTCTCTCTCTCTCTGTCTCTCTCTGTCTTACTCGCCTACCTTCTACTAATGTCTCTGCCTATCTCTTACCATCTTACCTTCTACTTATGTTTTCTGCCTCTCTCTTACTTGCAAACCTTCTGCTTGTGTCCCCGCTACCTCTTACTCGCCCACCTTCTACTTATGTCTCGCCTACCTCTTACTCGCCCACCTTCTACTTATGTCCCCGCCTACCTCTTACTCGCCTACCTTCTACTAATACTAATGTCCCCGCCTACCTCTTACTCGCCTACCTTCTACTAATACTAATGTCCCTGCCTACCTTCTACTTATGTCTCTGTCTACCTCTTACTTGCCTACCTTCTACTTATGTCCCTGCCTACCTCTTACTCGCTTATCTTCTACTTATGTCCCTGCCTACCTCTTACTTGCATACCTTCTACTTATGTCCCGCCTACCTCTTACTTGCCTACCTTCTACGTATGTCCCTGCCTACCTCTTACTTGCCTACCTTCTACTTATGTCCCCGCCTACCTCTTACTCGCTTATCTTCTACTTATGTCCCCGCCTACCTCTTAATTGTCTACCTTCTACTTATGTCCCCGCCTAACTCTTACTCGCTTATCTTCTACTTATGTCCCTGCCTACCTCTTACTTGTCTACCTTCTACTTATGTCCTTGCCTACCTCTTACTTGCCTACCTTCTACTTATGTCCCCGCCTACCTCTTACTTGCATACCTTCTACTTATGTCCCTGCCTACCTTTTACTCGCCTAACTTCTACTTATGTCCCCGCCTACCTCTTACTTGCATACCTTCTACTTATGTCCCCGCCTACCTCTTACTTGCATACCTTCTACTAATGTCTCTGCCTATCTCTTACCATCTTACCTTCTACTTATGTTTTCTGCCTCTCTCTTACTTGCATACCTTCTACTTATGTCCCTGCCTACCTCTTACTTGCCTACCTTCTACTTATGTCCCTGCCTACTTCTTACTTGCCTACCTTCTACTTATGTCCCTGCCTACCTCTTACTTGCCTACCTTCTACTTATGTCCCTGCCTACCTCTTACTTGCATACCTTCTACTTATGTCCCCGCCTACCTCTTATTCGCCTAACTTCTACTTATGTCCCCGCCTACCTCTTACTTGCCTACCTTCTACTTATGTCCCTGCATACCTCTTACTTGCCTACCTTCTACTTATGTCCCTGCCTATCTCTTACTCGCCTAACTTCTACTTATGGCCCCGCCTACCTCTTACTTGCATACCTTCTACTTATGTCCCTGCCTACCTCTTACTCGCCTAACTTCTACTTATGTCCCCGCCTACCTCTTACTTGCCTACCTTCTACTTATGTCCCTGCCTACCTCTTACTTGCCTACCTTCTACTTATGTCCCTGCCTACCTCTTACTCGCCTAACTTCTACTTATGTCCCCGCCTACCTCTTACTTGCCTACCTTCTACTTATGTCCCTGCCTACCTCTTACTTGCCTACCTTCTACTTATGTCCCTGCCTACCTCTTACTTGCATACCTTCTACTTATGTCCATGCCTACCTCTTACTTGCATACCTTCTACTTATGTCCCCGCCTACCTCTTACTCGCCTAACTTCTACTTATGTCCCTGCCTACCTCTTACTCGCATACCTTCTACTTATGTCCCTGCCTACCTCTTACTTACCTACCTTCTACTTATGTCCCCGCCTACCTCTTACTCGCTTACTTCTACTTATGTCCCTGCCTACCTCTTACTTGCCTACCTTGTACTTATGTCCCTGCCTACCTCTTACTCGCTTACTTCTACTTATGTCCCTGCATAACTCTTACCCGCCTACCGTCTACTTTTCCCTCCAGTCCAGTTTGTATCCCCTAGTTTATTAATGCGACCCCAAAACGGAAGTAAGAAATAGTAATACTGTAAATCTCACGTTTGTAAAAGGTAAATAAAGGTGACTTTTACATGACTCGAGGAGCACTTGGCATATGGTGCTACACTCATATTTGTATAGATCTGTCTATCCTTGGTTTTATAGTGTGTTAATGTGGTTTTATATGGTTTTATATGGCTTTATAGAAGAATGCTGATCATTCATTGGACAGCAAAAATGAGCCATCTGGACATTTTAAGGGAAGCTGAGTCGCAGAGACAACTTATCATAAACATCAGAAAGAAGTAGTCATCGTATTATTTTTTGCCACGTTATGAGAAGGCAAAAACTGGAACCTGTTGTGATAACCGGAACGATTTGGAGAGGGAGAGGGAGAGAGAGAGGGAGAGAGAGAGAGAGAGAGAGAGAGAGAGAGAGAGAGAGAGAGAGAGAGAAAAGATTCTTGACAGTCTTGTGTCATGGCATGGAACGGCGTCAATACACGAATTTATCCATGCCGTCGGAAATCGCAATTTGTGGAGAAGCAATGTCGCCCACGCCAGCCGGCAAGGCACTGGAGGATGATGATCGGCATTTGTGGAAGATGTCGTAGTTCATAATCACACCGGGCGACTTTACACTGGAGGATGATGATCGGCACTTGTGGAAGATGTGATAGTTCAGAATCACACCGGGTGTCATTATCACTGGAAGATGACGATCGGCACTTGTGGGTGATGTAGGAGTTCAGAATCACACCGGGTGTCTTTACACTGGAGGATGATGATCGGCACTTGTGGAAGATGTGGTAGTTCAGAATCACACCGGGTGTCTTTACTTTCCTAGACATGTCATGGCACCTGGCATTGCCTGGGTCGACATGGGAGTCCAAGTCGACTTTAATAATTCCAATGTACTCTAAGGAGGATCGAACCCTAGACCATCAGGACGGCAAGGGAGTGTATAGTCATTACACTACCGCGGCTCCAGTGCAGGTGCTACCAGGCAGGTAAAGACTCTGGTGTGAGACTGACTACTTCACGCTGTAGACAAATGCAGCCAACACCCAAGCAACCATGGGCTGGCCTACATAGGGCTTGGCGTGTGTGGATGTGGGATTATACTCCACAAGTATTCTTACATTGAAAAGAAGAAGAAGAAGAAGAAGAAGAAGAAGAAGAAGAAGAAGAAGAAGAAGAAGAAGAAGAAGAAGAAGAAGAAAGGAAACTGGGAGAAGCCGAGGAAGATGAAGTAGTAGTAGTAGTAGTAGTAGTAGTAGTAGTAGTAGTAGTAGTAGTAGTAGTAGTAGTGGAAGTAGTAGTAGAAGTAGTAGTAGTAGTAGTAGTAGTAGTAGTAGTAGTAGTAGTACTAGTAGTAGTAGTAGTAGTAGTAGTAGTAGTAGTAGTAGTAGTAGTAGTAGTAGTGGAAGTAGTAGTAGTAGTAGTAGTAGTAGTAGTAGTAGTAGTAGTAGTAGTAGTAGAAGAAGAAGAAGAAGAAGAAGAAGAAGAAGAAGAAGAAGAAGAAGACTAGCGGATTATGACTTAGAAGGCAAATTCATAATACTTGGATAATCAAACGTCAGTGTTCACAAATATAATTAAGAATAATAATTTGTAATTAATAGATAGCAACACATAATTATAATACAATAAACAGCACATCAAATAAATACAAACATAATCATTTACCAAAACAAAGATAGAGGAATCTGTAACACATTACTGGAAACCAAACAATCTCAATTATTCTAAATTGATACGGGATAAAGATCTGGATACGATATGTATAATCGTATTATTCCCAACATTAATTGAAGAAACTTTTATTTTAACAATATAAACTTAATTAACGTCATCATCCCTAGCCCACCTTCATCCTTTGCGCACTCTCTTATTTAAGTTTCTGCAAACATAGTTACCCGACTCAAGGGGAGGTAATATAAATATTTCCACATTCACAAAAGTTATCGATCGCTTGTTTTAAATTAAAGGCCACTTACTTTTATCCATTGCGTGCACGAAACAATAAGAGGACAATAAGGGCACAGTTCTTTTGGAGAGGTCAGCTTTTGTGAATTGTCAAACACGTGACAGATGACCGTTAAAACATAGGTAATTATCGCATTAAAATCACCGCAAGGTTCTGTGCCAGACCAAGACAATTCTGTAATGTGTCCCTACAGATTTAAACTATATTTCGGTCAGTTAGACTAAAATGTTGAATTCTCGTCCTTGACGTAAATTACAAGTACCTCTGATGGAGTTTAACATATTCTCCATTACACCATATGGACAACAATCACCTTCAGATTAATAGAACTGTGAGGGTAAAACCGTGGGCAGCTGCTTTAGGGCTGACTAGTCACAGGACTGTTATTCTGAGCCTGTTAATGGACCCTAACTATAACTTCTCCTTGAGGTTGAATGGGGTAGGGGTAATGGTGAAATCGAATCGAATTGAAATGGAATAGAATGTCGGAGTTGGTTTGCTTGGTGGCGAGGGGCACTGGTAATAAGGAAAGCTAATCCACACGCAAAATGCAGTTCAGTGCTACTACAAGTAGCGTGTGTGGACTACACTTGAGTTCAAAGCCAGTGTGCGAAAAAAAACAAGAAAAAAAACCCACAATAACAACAACAAAAACAACAACTATATTTTACGTAGGGAATTAGCAAACTGGTACCAAGAATATTTGAGCTATGTCTCTGTGGCTAAGGGCTTGCGAACGCGGTTTGTGAGCCCGTATACCCGGGTTCGAAACACAGTAGTGCTGCTTTTTCGGAAAAAGGTATAGGAGCCGGTCGTTCAGAAAGCAATGGCAAACTACTGAACGTAACATGTGCCCAGGAATCACGAACAGCGAAAATGCTGGCGTTGACTGCTACGTCCTGTGAAAGACATGCAACTTAATTTTTTTTATGAATGGGGAAAGACAGTACTGGTGGTGACTGAGACGAAATACTATGATTGTGTGAAACAAGGTGGAACAGAACAGACAGGCAACTTCAAAGCACGGGTGTAAGAGAAAACATGAATGATTGATTGATTGATTGACCTAGGAACCGACATCATAGCATTCTGGACATTCCCATAAGCGCTCCGTCCCCATCCTCAGCAGCCAGCGAAGAGTTCCAACATGAGAATAGCATAACTAGAAAGGCCTTTGTGTGGAATCCACAGAGCACAAGAAGTAGAGGAAGATATAAATACACACGGAGGAGAGAAGTAGACTTGAGCTAAGTTGAGCTAAGAGCCGACATCACTGCACTCAGGAAATTCCCGTACGCGCTCCGTCCCCCCGTTCAACAGCCAGCGAAGAGTCTTACTAATAATCGTTCCAACCGCTATCTGATTGAAAGTTCTCCTGGTCTTTCCTCTCAGTTTTAAGATTCTCCCAGAACCCTTGCCGATTCTCCACAATATCATTCTTTACACATGCCGGTTTTCAGTCTGTTCCCTCGCCTTCTCCACCTGGTCCCACATGCGCTCGACCACCTCTTTCGTGTCCATAGGTAATCTACCACTGTGAGCTGCATTCCCTGCCATCCTATTAGCCTGTTCATTCTCCTGAACTCCCGCATGGCCAGGGCAAGAATTCCATACAATTCTCACAATCTGCGACTTCTGAAGCGAGGTAAGCTATTCCACACGTAACATTCCTTTCTCCACCTTACTAAGCATACTCCTTGAGTTCGTAATGAATGCATTGTGTGTTGCAGTGGTCTTCTCTAGCCAACGGAATGCCACTGTTACGGCTTCCACCCCATTCTCATGCTGTAGGTCGTAGTCTCATATGCCAGGCTCTCCTTTTTCAAGACTCGTCCATTAGCCTTTGCAATAAAGTCCCAACCACTACGCCTGTTTCTCACCACTGACCCGTTGGTGTAGATCACTAAGTCAACTCGATGTGTGTTACTCTCGAATAGTGGAGGACATGGGCGGAGCTGTGTGGGGTAACAAAGTATATGAGGCCTTGCGGTGTTGGTCAAAGGTCTATTCACCAATAGGGGATAACAGGTGACAGAAGAAGCCGAGGAAGAAGAATAGTTTCAAACTATAAAATGTTTCCACAGTTTCAGACTATAAAGTGTATGTACAATTTTAAACTATAAATGCTTTCTACAGTTACCGATTATAAAGTATCTGAAAACAATGTTTTCCCGTAATGAATTTAAATAACGAAGACACAAATAATAGATTGCACGATTTATTGCCTGGCATATTTCGCTGCATCTCGTCAGGTACATACTGCAGACATCACACAGCATAAAGTAAAATAACTAGATAAATCCATCAAGCTGACATATACACATATTCGCATAGTAATTTCAATTGTCTACCACGGTACTTTTAAACTGACTATCTTGTCTTTCTGTTTGCACAAAACCGGCGTAGGCGTACATGACTCTGCACAGATCTCGGCCCTTAGTTTTCTGGATTAACTCTGCTGATGACATTCCTCCATGCCACCGCCTCAATATATCCGCCATAATTTCTCTTGGACTGCCCTCTGCCTCTCTTCCCCTCGATCTTTCTAGTTGTCACAATCTTCTCCAATGCCTCTCTTCTCATCACATGACTAAAGAAAGCTGTTTGTCTCTTTCTTATTGTTGTATGTAATTTTCTTGTTTCATTAGCCTCTTACAGGCAATCGTTGTTAGTTACTTTTGGCAGTCCAAGGAATTCGCAACATTCGTATCAGGAACCACATATATGTTGCTTCCAAGTTCTTCCTAGTTTGTTCATTTACATTCCAAGATTCACTGCAATACAGAAAAACAGGTCCATATAACAATTCAGCACTCTCTTCTTTACCTTCAATGATAGTGACTTATTGCATAAGATACATTTCATTTTCTGAAATGCAGCTTTTGCTTGCCCTATTCTGCCCTTAGTCTCTGTTGTGCTTCTCCCGTCTGATGTTACAAATGTACTTAAAATTATCCACTTGGTTAAGAATGTTCCCTTCAATTTCCATTTCACATTTTGGTTTCACATTTTTCTTTGATATCACCATTGTTGCTGTCGTCTTGATATTCAAGGCGAGTCCCTTCTTTACATCCTTAGTTACTACAATGTCCAACAACTGCTGTGGATCTTTTGCATTATCTGCCACCAATACTGAGTCATCTGCATAGGTACATTGTTTATATTATGACTGCTGATTAGTATTCCCGGCTTCTCTTTTATCTCTCTCAATATTACTTCGCCTTAGAGGGAGAAGATCCGGTGTCAAAACATATCCCTTTCGTACTCCTAGCTTTATTTGTTCACAATTGCCCTCTTTATTTCCCAATTTAATGGCTGCTACTTGGTTCCAGTAAATAGTCTTTATTATTCTGAGATCTTTCCCATCAATGTTAATATCTTCCAACATTTTAATTAGTTCATCATGTTTTACTTTACAAAATGCCTTTCTGTGTCTCTTTAAATCTTTCTATTAGTGCCTGTAATGTATATATTGCATTGTTTGTACCATTTCCTTCCACAAATCCATACTGCTATTCACCAATTTCCATTTTTAATTTCTTTCTTATTATTCTCATTATAATTCTGAGTAGAAGCTTATTTCCATGGTTTATGAGGTTAAATGTACGAAAATCTTAGCGTTAAATTGCTTCTGGTCTTTTTGGTATAGCTATAAATACAGATTTCAGCATATCACTAGGTAAATGCCTACTGCTGTAAATATCATTCAACATTTTGGTTAATATATCTACTTCAAATTACCTCAGTACTTCTAATTCTTCTATTGTGATTCCATCTGGCCCATGTGTTTTTTCCTTTCTTCATATGTTTGACAGCGTCAGCGACTTCTGCTTTTAAAATAGGTGGATCTTCAAAGTTACTTTCCTCTGTTAATTCTTCCCTTTTTCCATCATGTAATTCTCTTATATACCCGATCCACTTCTTCATTATAATACCTTCCTCCAATAATATCGTTCCTGTATTTTAAAAAGTTTTTAAATTTTAACCACCCTGTATTTCTGACGCTGACTTTTCTTCCAGTGAACTCACTGATTTGTCTGTGCATAGTTTTTGTATCTTTAATAAAAATGTAATTAATTTTCTTGCACTGCTCGTTTAACCAACTTTCTTTTGCCTTCACATATGTATCTCTTATGTCTTTATTTATCTTAGCATACTCTTGTTTGCCATTTTTATTCGTTTTTCTTTTGTCCATCAACTTTAAGAGTTCTTCAGTCATCCATTTTTTCTTAGCCTTTTGGCTTCTCTCCGGTAATATTTCTTTACTAGTTTGATGAGTCCCTTAACATTTCCCATTGTTCGTTTATACTCTGTATTTTAGCTATTGCATTGTACCTATTTTTCACAGTCATGCTGTATTGCTCTTGAATTTTTTAAATCTATTTTCAAAACCTCTTTAATAAGTCTCATGTTCTTAATAACCTTTTGCCTCTCTTCAGTCTTAATTTTATTTGCCCACATAGTGGTACATGATCACTATTACAATCAACACTAGGCATTGTTTTTGCGTTAATTAAAGCATTTCTAACTCTTTTAATTATAAGAATGTAGTCAATTTGGTTGGTTGAGTACTTTCTTATCAGGGTTTTTCCATGTGTAAAGTCGTCTTTTATAGAGTTTAAACTACGTGTCATATATATCATATCATTTATATTTGTATCCATTCTATTAATTTCTCTCCTCTTTCATTTTTTTGTGCCTAAACCATAATTCCCAATTATATCCTCAATTGTTTCCTTTCCTACTTTTGCATTAAAATCTCCTAGTATTGTTGTTATTTCTTGTGATCTAATTTGAGACATCGCTATTTCTACTTCATAGTAAAAGTGTTGTATTTCATCACTATTGCTTGTTGTTGGTGCGTATAATTGTAGTATATCGATATCTATTGGTTTGCCTTTGATTTTGACCATAATAACTCTACCTGAAATACATCAGTATCCATTAACTGACTTGCCCTTTTTAAAATCAAATATTAGTCCTGCTCCTTTTTCGCGTGTATCTCCTAAAGAATAAATTAATGTATGATTGCTGGTTATACTGTTGCCCAATCCCTTCCATCTCGCCTCATTTATGGCTAGGGTATTCATTTTCATGCTTTCCATTATACTTATAACATTGTTCAACTTTCCAAGCTCATTTAATGCCCAACATTCCATGTACCTATTTAAAATTTATTTGTTTTAGTTATGATTTTGCCATCAGTAGCTGGATGACGGTCTGGTGTCACCTGTGGCTCATGACTGTCCCTGCCGGACGAGGATGTCCCAAGACAGCCATTAACGTCGATCACTGCTTCTGAAATGTGTTTTGTCGTGACGTATTGGGAAGATAATGTTGTGGTTTCCCCTAGCCTTCCACATCCACATGGGGGTCTGTTACCTCAGCCTTTGACAGCCATTTCTGACTGTCAGGACAAGTGAGTGCCCTGCCCTGCTCAGCTGCAGAGTTGTCCACTTGTCCCGGTGAATACTCGGTCCCCAGGGCTGCGTTAGCCACACCATGGTTTTGTTTCTCATCCTCTACCACGGGGATTTGCAGTTTTTTAAATTAACTGACAACACATTAACTGTATACACACACTGACAACACAGGACATGAATTCTGACAATTACTAGAAATACTCGGGAAGGTGTGGCTTGCGATGTCAAACCGTCCACATCATTTGTCAAGGCTGTTCGGTCACTAAAATAAGAGTGTAGAACCATGTTCCCAGTATCTCCCGATGTCTTGAAATGACTTGAAATTGCGATCTTCACCTGCCTTTTTTAAAATTATGACATCGTAGCTAAAAATTTTAATTTTATATTGCTCCTTCTAGCCAAATAAAAAAGAACATTCGTCCGGTTGGTGAACATAATTTATATATACATTTTGGGGCTGATTTTATCAAGGAAATATTCACACACAAAAAATGGCAAGACGTCAGATTGTAAAATATGACGGATTGAAATGTGTTACGTCTGCTGTAAACCGATTTTTTTCGCGCCAAACTTGATCTATGGCTATCGAGCGCCTGGCACTAAATTTGATTAAACCCATTCATGCTGTCGACACGACTGCTTCTGTGTGTACGACGATTCTCGGCCAACCAACGAGGAACGGCTATTTTGTGATATATTAGAAACAATTAAATCGTAGAGAATTTGTGTGCATTGTTCAATCAATAAATAAGGTGCCGTCTCCACAATAAAGATTGACTGCTATGGATCTCTAATGGATCTCTATCTCTCTCTCGCCCTGACTGTGCATTCTGTCAGATTAATGTTCGCCCATCTCTTGATATTATCTTCCCACTTATATCGTTGTCTACCGCTGCACTCTTGCCTTCAACCTTGCCCTCCCATATGTCTTTTATGAAAGTGTTATGTCTTTAAACGTGGCCTAAATATTTCACTTGCCTCTTTCTTTTATTTCTTTCATCAGCTCTCATTTCATTCCCAGTTTGTCTAGAACGCCTGTATTTAATTGTTTTTGTTTCCATGAAATAAAACTTATGTATATCCACATCTCTAGGGCCTGTATTCGGCTTTATAATTGCTTGTTCAATGTCCAAGCTTCCGCGCCATATAATAATCAATCAATCAATCATGTGCCATGCCGGAAAGCGTGGGCGGTCATGACTCGCCATTTCACTCGATCACCAGTGTCGTGGATCAGCTCAGTGTTCCTGTCTCGTCCATGCCATGTGGCCAAGCCATCCAGGTATTTTCCTCTCGGTCTTCCTCTTGGTCTGTTCCCCTCGATCTTGCCAGTTGTCACTAAGTTCTCCAACCCATTTCTTCTCATAACATGTCCAAAAAATTTTGACTGTCTACGTCTAATTTCTCTAATCATATAATAATCATATAATAATACGTGTTGAATAATCATAACATTTGAAAATTCTCATTTTTAATGCGGTGTTAATATATTATTATTCCTATTCTAGATGTAATTTCATGATGTTGAAAGCATTTTTGGCCATTCCCATTCTCTTTGATTTCTGTTTCACTTTGTCATAATCTGTTATTATATGTTAAAAATAGGAGAAACTACATTTAATTATTCTTTTTTTTTTTTAAATTTAAAAACACTTTTATTTTTAACCCCAAGTTTGTTTTTTTTTAAATGAAAAAAAAACTACATTCTTACATTAAACACACATCGCTAAACAAATCCCAAGCACTCATATTGTAACCACACAACCACACAGTCTGCGTACATAACTGCATTCGTGCTATGCTAGAAGAGAAATGAAAATCAAATGTGCATTACATGAACTGCCAACTGATGAGAGGGAAGTTATGACACTCGTTCCTGTGACGTCGGAAGAACTACATTGTTGCCACGGATGTTGTTTGTCCATCAAGAATGATGATGACCATTCATTTTATCCAGTGGGGTGGAAGGTATTGTCACGGAAAAACTGCAGTTTAGTGATTCCTTGATAACTTACATATCAAAATACAATGAAGGAGGAGGGTTAACAATCGTGTACTTCATTCTGAGAGGAGGATAAATAAAAGATCATTGACCGACGAATATAAAAATAGGATATAGGTGTTCGCAGAGTTCATTGCCTCACGATCGGATCGTACGGACACGGGAACCGGGGAGATCGCGTTGGGGGAAAAATGAACGGAGAAAACGATCAACGAGTTAGGATGCTTTGAAGTATTAGCGTAAGGGGAACTCAGGGAAACAGCGTAACAACGGAGAGAAACGAGCAAATAATCACTACGTGATTTTACCGCCTTTTGATGGGCAGGATACGTCAAGAGACGAGTGTTGAGGTATGAACATCAAACACTAACGGAGGATGGGCCACTCGTTAGAAATAGTAGAAATTGGGTTCTCTTGATCAGTGTGTGTTCCAAACTGGACAGAGATATCTATTACTCCCAGGTGTGGAAAAGAAATTATAGTCCCGTATTGTTTAAGGCAATGGGATATTAGTGCCGATGTGCTTAACTATTAATTTCGATTCCGGGAGGATAAGTGAATATATAAGGTATTATAACCTTAGAGTAATAGTTTTAGCATAGGAAAATAGATGTGTGTGCATAGCGTTTACCATTGCTTTCTATTAGTGAATAGTTTAGACTTTGGTGAATTCATATGTCTTATGTTGGTGTTTACTTCGGAAGCCTTGTCATTACGGCTGGAGAAGGACACTTGCATAAGTAGTATTAAGTGGCAGAAGCCTATCACTTGATATGTTATACTTCTCACAGGTTCCAATTCCCATCCGGATATATCAGAGAAGATAGACACATACGTCTTGTGTACAGGAAAAGCTTTGTTGATAAACTCAAGGCATTTCATTTGTGGGGAGAGCAAATACCTCAATAAACCAAGGAATAACTTAGACAGGGTCAAATACGAAATACAATATACCTTTAAAGGAACTTTGAAAAAGAAGAAAAGAATATCCAGATAACCAAAGTAATAATGGAAAAAAGAAAGATAAGTTTGCAGAAAGCAAAGCAAAATAAAACTACATACGTCTTGTATGCATAGTGAAGAAACAATAGACAAGTCAAAACATTGCTAGTCATTAGAGACAATATGCAGGACTGTGGTGATGTAGTTTTTTCGGTGTGGATAATTAATTTCATGAAACAAACTCGGGCGAAGTCATAGACTTACTGGAATATTATTACTTTACGGTGATCCAGTGGTGAACAGTTTTGTTTCGTTCAATAACGGATTTACCTTCAGACTCAAGCATACGGAACATCCAGGGTGAGACCTGTCCTGTTTTATGTGATGTCCGGTGGTTTGGCAGAATGACTGGGCGAGATGTGATACCGCTGCTAGACATTACGAGTTCATTCTTGCACCAACAATAGAATACACTACCAACTACACCTACACAGTTCATACATACACCAGACATAGTTTTATTAATAAATATTTTATTAATTGATGAAAGAAACTGTTGTCAGAGTATGTGATGAAGGAATAATAGAGAGAGAGAAAGGAATAGATATATGGAAGGGAAGACAGAAGGGAGGAGTGTAGACAGAAGTCAGTCAATAATCCCAAAAGATAATAAGTTTGAAGATGTGCTTGTTGATTCCACTTTCCTCCCGGGAAAATAAGTGACATAATACCCACATGAACTGGAGGCATAACAGGGCGTATGCATAGAGGGGTACCTGCATATTGGCACAGGCATAGCGGAGTACCTGCATGTTGGGACATACTGATTGGAATAAATATAAGTATACATTGATGACTTTTAATGGAAGGACGTCCATTGGATATATGGTGCCATTACATTTATGGTAGAAACATTTCATTAATGCTGGTGACTTTACAGTGAGAAAGTTCCAGACAGGGTGAATGTGGATAGGTGGTAAGACACATTACATACCTAGTCACACGGTCACACGTCTACATAAGTCTTTATCCTATATCTCCTCTTGAGGATGAGAGAGTGGTTGTGATGTACTGTGTGGTGTCGTAGATTAATAATATTAGATAGACATAGATAAATGATATAGGTTCTAGGTAGAATATAATTCTATAGTGAGTATTGCTTTACTGCCTTGAAGTGTCTGTACTCTATTTGCTGACTTACATTCTTTAATATGGCCACTCCTAAACTAACAACAGCAGAACTTAGGGCCAACGGGAGAAGAAATAGGGTTATCTGGTTCGGCCCTAACGGATTACGTACAGGAGAGAGAGAGGGATATTCGTCAAGCAGAACGAGAAGATCGGAAGGCTGAGTTGGAATTGAAACGCATGGAAATGGAACAGATCAACAAGAGGTTGGACGCGGAAGAGGCCAACAAGATACGGGAACATGAATACCGCATGAAAGAGATGGAACTCAAAACACAAAGTAAGGGAGAAATAGATGGCGCGGAAAGCGGATCATCGTTACCTGGTTCAACCAACCTGGGTGGATCTAGCTACCATGCAATGAAATTTCCCTTAGCTGTTTATGATGAGTCTAAAGAAAAATTTGTCAACTTTGCGAATCGCTTTGAAGCAATGGCAGTCGCTATGGGACTGGATAGAAGCAGATGGGCTCTTAAATTATCCCAGGCCTTAATAGGTTCGGGGTACGAGGTTTATACACGCCTACCACCAGGACATGAAAATCAGTACGAAGAATTAAAAGCCGCTTTGATGAAGCATTATGAAGTCACAGCACAAACGTATCGGAAGAAGTTTCGATCGTCCAGAAGAGAGCCGGGAGAGCTATTCGCCGCCTATAGTCTGAGGCTGAAATCCTATCTCCAGAAATGGATGGACTTGGCAGAATTCAAGAGGGACTATGAGAGTCTCGAAGAGATGATGGTGGTCGACCAGATGCGAAAGCAAATGTCGAAACCTCTCAGAACCTTCTTGGGAGAACAAGGGGCGGAACGGATTGATGTTGTGAATAAGCTGGCGGAACGATTCGTAGAGGTACATGGGGAGACGGCGGAACTAAGTACACAAACCAAAGGTCAGGAGAAACAAGAGAAAAAGAAACCTAAAAACTGGGAAGGAGAAAAAGTGGAACCTTATATAAAGACGTCAATGGAGAGTTCAGAGAAGGTGAAGGAAGGAAACCAGAGCACCTCGAATTCTTCAGCGAAACGACAGTGGTCGGAGAAGTGGTGTTCGATTTGCCAGTCGCCCTCTCATAACACGAAGGACTGCAGATCGAAACCTAAAAGTTCTTACTTCGCAGCATGCAAAGTGACTCCTACGACGGTGATCACAGACAAGGCTGAGGTCGGCGAAGGAGCTAGGAATAAAAAGGACACACGGAAACCTTGGAAGGGAAAATGGTGCACACACTGCCAGTCGACAACACATAATACTGTGGACTGCAGATGCAAGGCAGAAGACGCCAATTGCATAACCAACCTCGAGGAATCAAAAGAGGAAGGCAAGGAAACGGTCAAGGAGATGGAAGACACTCCGGACCAAGAGAGGCCACCTGTGGTCGAACTGATTGAAGTAAATGGCCAGCAGGTTGTTTGTCTCTACGATACAGGTTTGGATGGGGAAGCTGTGATAGACGCCAGCCTGGTAAGCCCAGACCAACTTACAGGGGAGACCATAGAAATACAGCCGGCAATGAGGAGTGCTGTTACCATGACGCTGCCAATCGCCAAGGTGGAGATTAAATCCAGGTACGTCACGGGCATTATTCCAGCTGCTGTATTATCTGACTCCTTATTTCCCATGATCATTGGCACGAAATATGTCTTTTTGGGGATGCCCAAACCGCCAGCCCACCAGGGAACAGTAGCCAGTGGATTTCAAGGGAAGGAAAAAGAGGCAGAGACAATATGCGACAACTCAGTGCTAGGGGAATTGCATACTGCCCAGAGGAAGGACACTACGTTGCATCCTTGCTACAGGAAGCTGCAAAGAAGTGCTGAGCCACCAGAACGGGGACAGTACTTTCTGAAGAATAGACTACTCTATCGGAGAGCTGGGAGGGGAGACAACCTAAATGAGCAGTGGGTGGTTCCAGAGACCCACCGTCCTCATATTCTTCAGAGTGGACACATCATAGCCGAGAATCGACATATGGGCGTCAGAGAGACCTTGCAGCAAATTTCCGGCCATTATTGCTGGCCAGGAATGACCGGTGATGTACGCCGGTGGGTTAAGTCTTGTTCAGAGTGCCAGAAAGCACCACCCAACAAGCGGACTAAGAGGAAAATAGCTCTTAAGGTGGAAGACAAAGTGGAAGTGTGGGGTCCAGCAGAGACCAATATACTCCAAGTAGGATGGAAAGGACCTTATCCTGTGGAAAGGGTTGTGTCCAAGAATACCTATGGAATCCGGATCGGGGGAGAAAGGAAAACTCTCCCTAGGCATCTCATTCGGAAATATGAGGAGAGATCCGAGAGTAAAGCTTCGCACTTTATGGTGATGGCAGCCATTGGGACAAAGGTTACCAGTCCAGACGAAGACCTGAGATCGCCAGTACAACATAGGAGGGCTTATGGGACAGTACGTGATAGGTCAGATTTACCCAACGAAAGGAGGAGGGAAATCACACGTCAGGGAAAGGACAAGAGGGAAACTTTCACTAGTAACCAAGTTCAGAAGGGGTGGGTAACGGCGGGAAAGGCGAGAAATACCCAGGACTCCAACCGAAGATTGGCTGACCAGATACAATATCGCCCAAGATGGTCCTGGAAGCAAAAGTCCAGGAGGTTTGGGAAAGACGACTCGGTCCAACGAGGACGAGGTGGAACATCCCCAGAGGCAAAGCCGGGGGAAACCAAGAGGACATGGAAGCAGTGTTACAATCAGGATGTATTGTGAGCCGTCGCTTAAGCAAGTCGAAAGGAGGTCGACAGGACGTACAGGAGCGATGAGCCAACACTAGTTTCAGTCATGAGTAGTATGGTAGGGTGCCTATGAGGTCGCCTACTGGAGGAGGTGCTGATCCATGTGAGGATCTAATCATATCATCAACACGTGATGTTCATAGCTACTTCAGAGAAGCTCAACGCACGGTGGATGTGATGGACGTTGTTGCTGCAACAGGACTTCACAGTGGAATACATCCATGGTAAGGAGAATGTAGGAGCGGATTTCTTATCTAGACATCCAACTCCAGAGGAAGAGGAATAGGTTGGATGATCATAGGAATCAAAACTACATTGAAGAAGAGTCGACGCGGTCAACTCTCTTAAGAGGGGGCCTATGTCACAGAATGATGATAGTTTAGTGATTTCTTGATAACTTACATATAAAACTACAATGTAGGAGGAGGGTTAACAATCGAGTCGTTCAATCTGAGAGAAGGATAAATGGAAGGTTAGTGACCGAATATAAAAATAGGATACTGTGTAAGGAGTCATTGACCAGCTCTGTCAACGGGAAAACGAACGGACAGAACGAGGGGGAAACTTCGACACCGGACAAACACCGGGAGACGGTGATCAAAGAATAGCTTTCTTTGAAGTGCGACGAGCGATGAACGAGGGAACTCAGTGGAACAGCGTAACAACGGAAAGAAACGTACAACTAACCACTACGTGATTTCACCGCTTTTTGATGTGCAGGATACGTCAAGAGATGAGTGTTGAGGTATGAACATCAAACACTATCGGAGGATGGGTCACTCGTTATAAATAGTAGAAATTGGGTTCTCTTGATTAGTGTGTGTTCCAAACTGGACAGAGATATCTATTACTCCCAGGTGTGGAAAAGAAATTATAGTCCCGTATTGTTTAAGGCAATGGGATATTAGTGCCGATGTGCTTAACTATTAATTTCGATTCCGGGAGGATAAGTGAATATATAAGGTATTATAACCTTAGAGTAATAGTTTTAGCATAGGAAAATAGATGTGTGTGCATAGCGTTTACCATTGCTTTCTATTAGTGAATAGTTTAGACTTTGGTGAATTCATATGTCTTATGTTGGTGTTTACTTCGGAAGCCTTGTCATTACGGCTGGAGAAGGACACTTGCATAAGTAGTATTAAGTGGCAGAAGCCTATCACTTGATATGTTATACTTCTCACAGGTTCCAATTCCCATCCGGATATATCAGAGAGGATAGACACATACGTCTTGTGTACATGAAAAGCTTTGTTGATAAACTCAAGGCATTTCATTTGTGGGGAGAGCAAATACCTCAATAAACCACGGAATAACGTAGACAGGGTCAAATACGAAATACAATATACCTTTAAAGGAACTTTGAAAAAGAAGAAAAGAATATCCAGATAACCAAAGTAATAATGGGAAAAAGAAAGATAAGTTTGCAGAAAGCAAAGCAAAATAAAACTACTTACGTCTTGTATGCATAGTGAAGAAACCATAGACAAGTCAAACATTGCTAGTCATTAGAGACAATATGCAGGACTGTGGTGATGTAGTTTTTTCGGTGTGGATAATTAATTTCATGAAACAAACTCGGGCGAAGTCATAGACTTACTGGAATATTATTACTTTACGGTGATTTAGTGGTGAACAGTTTTGGTTTCGTTCAATAACGGATTTACCTTCAGACTCAAGCATACGGAACATCCAGGGTGAGACCTGTCCTGTTTTATGTGATGTCCGGTGGTTTGGCAGAATGACTGGGCGAGATGTGATACCGCTGCTAGACATTACGAGTTCATTCTTGCAACAACAATAGAATACACTACCAACTACACCTACACAGTTCATACATACACCAGACATAGTTTTATTAATAAATATTGTATTAATTGATGAAAGAAACTGTTGTCAGAGTATTGATGAAGGAATAATAGAGAGAGAGAGAAAGGAATAGATATATGGAAGGGAAGACAGAAGGGACGAGTGTAGACAGAAGTCAGTCAATAATCCCAAATGATAATAAGTTTGAAGATGTGCTTGTTGATTCCATTTTCCTCCCGGGAAAATAAGTGACAGGTATGGAGCCGTGGGTTCTAAGATTGCTGATAAGGCCTATTTTGGCTCTAAATGTTCTTTGACAATGTGGACAAAGAATGCTTGACGTTCCAGAAGGAGGATCTCCTGCAGTGGTTTTTCTGTCCAGCCTTTTCTTCGCAGCTCTTGCAGTCCTGGCTGCTTCATACATGATTGCACTTTTGAGTAATGATGTAAGCCACGAATTTGGGTGTTTGGCAGCAGTCTCCCGGGTGTCGTGATAAAATACACAAGCTTTCAGTGAAAAATCTCACTATAAGCTTTTTGCCACGGATATCCACCATGCATATATTCCTCTTTTCGCCAGTCTTGGTTTCTTCCACTGAGTCGTCAACAACAAGGTTCGTGAATGGATCGAATCCACGTAGTATACCTGTCACCTTTCGGTTGCCATTGAGCTTCAGTGTCAAAACCTTTTCCATGTACTTTGTCAACTCTGGTGGATGTGCTTTACTCATGATGATTTAGGATGATTTTGTCAAAACCTTGCTTTCCTTTCGTTGCTTCTGACAAAGGAATCTGGTTAGGAGTCAAAGGTGACGAACCCCCACAAAAGAACAAAGTAAACATAACATGACGAAGTTAAGGACGTTGATACACGTCTTGAGACTTATTGGGTACTTGTGCTGGCTCCAAATTTGTATAGACAAAGTGGCGCTCGAAGGGTGATATGGTAAAAATCATACTCGCATCTTGACTTCGCAGGACATTCTTGACTTCGCATTACATCTTGACATCCAAGGATATCTTGACTTCCAAGCACATCTTGACTTCCAATGACATTTTGACTTTCAAGGAATTTTGACTTCCAAGGACAACTTGACTTCCAAGGACATCTTGACTTCCAAGTACATCTTGACTTCCAAGGATATCTTGACTTCCAGGACATCTTCTGGTGGACCAATATTGTTCTAAAACAGTCGGCACTCGGTGTTAATTGTGGTCAGTATCTCACCGGCCGCCGTAGCTTCCCAAGACATTTTCTGATACTTATTTTAAGCTGGGTCGACCTGCGAGCGTAGGTCAATTAACAAATCGAATTCGATTCGATGAGGATCAAACCCAAAAAATATGAGTTTAGTTCAGTTTGCTTTAGCGTGAGCAAAAGGCCCTTTATTTACTGATTTTCCACTTTACATTTCCGGGTACCCTTTCAGGCTGTGTCGAAATGAGAGCCCAGGGAAATTGTTTTTAAAAATTCCTATTGGTAGGGATTCGAACACATGACCACCCGAGAGCCAGGCAAGCGTGCAAGCCACTTCTCTACCACAACTCTCTAATCACACAAAAACCAGGTTACAGCATAACGAGATGGTGCAATAATATCAGCTCTGTTCATCTCTTATAATGAGACGATAATCGCTCTCCCCCTCACATCCTTTCCACCATAGGCAATGTCCAGACGACAAGAGGGTGGGCGAGTGACTAGTTTATTCACCACTCACATCCCGGGACGTGTATTCGAACCTCGACTAGTCTCTCGGTTTTAAAAACAAAAATTCCCAGAGGTTCGCAACACGACGCCTTCTTTAAAAAGCGATAGTTCCCTCCCAAAATATATCTCAAAGCATGCACCAGGAATGTTATGGGTGACGTCATGAAGGTGGGCCGCGGTGGTATAGTAGTTAGAGCTCTTAACCACCATGCAATGGTCCGGGTTCAACACCAGCAGAGGCAGGGTTATTTTTGTCCGAATAGTTCGAATCTAATGTCGACCAAGCTTAATAAAGTGGGCTCCAATCAGTTTCCGGAAATTCTGCGACAGAAATTCGACGAGGTAAGGAACTTGCCACTCATTTTAGCACTCTGGGGTCTAAAATATGAAGATACTAGCTGACCCGGCCCGGCTTCGCCCAGGCCCTGGAGGGGATCTATCTATCTATCAGTCTGTCTGTCTGCTTGTTTGTCTGTCTGTCTGTCTGTCTGGCTGACCCGGCCCGGCTTCACCCAGTCCCTGGTGGGGAGCATCTCATTTAATTAATATAAGTAGTCATATAAGCTCTCCCGTTCCCGACTATCTGTCTGTCTGTCTGTCTGACCCGGCTTCACCCAGTCCCTGGTGGGGAGCATCTCATTTTATTCATATACGTAGTCATATAAGCTCTCCCGTTCCCGACTATCTGTTTGTCTGTCTATCTGTCTGTCTGTCTGTCCCGGCCCGGCTTCACCCAGTCCCTGGTAGGGAGCATGTCATTTAATTCATTCATATAAGTAGTCAAATAAGCTTCCGTTCCCGACTATCTGTCTATCTATCTGACCCGGCGTGGTTTCGCCCAGCTCCTGGCGCACAGTAACTTAAAAGAATGTCCTTCCACACACCATTCATTATTTTTAATGAAAACTGAACCGACATGACAGTTGATAAGTTTTGTAAGCAGAAAAAGATGGGTTAAAATGTTATGCATAATGCATTATTTTTATGCAAACTTTAAAAATACCTTAAAGATTATATCATTATTTAATATAACTCATATGCCTAAAAATAACTATAGACAAAGAGTTTAACAATAGTGCAGGTAAGTCCAACAATATGACTATAAAGTATTTAGAAATGTTATTAAAAGTTATGCCCCTTGAAGTAACGTTTTTAGAGTGAAGTCCCCCTGCTATATAGACATTATATAATGAAAATGGAAAAGTAAATGTTATTAAATAAGTCGAAGATTTTACATTAAGAAATTATTATAGTCGGTTGCACAGGAATGAAAGGAAGACGTGTAGAAAATTTCATCTCAATCGGATGTACCATTATCGAACGCATCCAAATCCACAAACCCACAAACCCACAAACATACACTCTGTTTTATAGATATAGATAACGCATCACACGTCAAGGGCAGTATTTCTTTTAGGGTTACCATTAATGGGGAAAAAAGTTAGTTGCATATCCTTTACATAACATTGCAGTCAACCCCAGCATTTTTTGGCTGTTTGTGATTTCTTTGCGAGTTTTTTTTTTTTTTTTTTGCATATCCCTTACAGGACGTTGCAGTCAACATCAGCATTTTCCAGCTGCTGTTGATGTACTAGGCACGATTGCGCTCAGTAGTTTGCCATTTATTTCTGAGCGAACCGCTCACATACCCCGTAAGTTACCAACGCGGCGAGAACCGCTATCGATTCTCGCGCAGGTTACGTTACTCACGAGAATATACGGGATTACAGACGTTAACTCCTAGGCCATGGAGGCCGGCTTGGCGAGTTTACGTTCATTAATTTTAAATTGCTTACATTATTTACACAAATTCTCACAGTTATGCACCTACTCAATAACACACAAATACGCACTTCCTCGCAAAATACATATGCTCACACATAATCACAAACTCACTAATACAAATTTACTTAAGCATACATCTCTCCTCTCTCTCTCTCTCTCTCTCTCTCTCTCTCTCTCTCTCTCTCTCTCTCTCTCTCTCTCTCTCTCTCTCTCTCTCTCTCTCTCTCTCTCTTTCTCTCAGAGCAGTTCTGTTTCTCACACGAAGACATCACCGCAAGTGAACTCAAGCTATTACCAACTACTTGCTGCATGTTATTCCCAGTTGATTATTTCAAAAATACTTGTATCAATCTCCATTAACGTGTCTACTGTTTGCCCTCTAACAGTCTGCTGCAGTATTCTCCATGGAGCACCAGGCGCCCATCTGACGACGTAGGAAGTGCTATCTGTGTCATGCCTCCCGTGGGCAACGTGACGTGTGAACCAATCGCCAGTTCCTCAGAAAAGCCACGAAACTTCGGTCAGTTACAAATGTTAACTATTGGTGGAGTGCACTTAACTTTATGCATCATCATCATTGCAATCATCATTATTATGATCACCGCCATCATCAGCCAGACTGTATCCTTATTATATCTTTATGTGTATGTTTGTGTGTGATACTCCCTAGCTCCTAACTATATCTTTAATGTTTATGTGTGTGTGTGGAAAAGATGACCTTGATGCTCTGCTCTACATCGTGGTGACCCTGTTGTTCTACTCCATGGGGATCATCATCGGGATCATCACCTACCTCAAGCGCGAGCAAGCTGAGATGGAAGAAGACAAGATGTTCGACACCTGCATCATTAGATGTAATAAATAGAGGAATGGTAACACATTAACAGAAAGCAAAGATATTGGAAGGACTACTGTGGAGAACTCTACGAAAGCGCAACAAACAGCCCAGATAATATACATGAAAATAGGTCAGCATGGCCAAATGGATAAGAGCGGCCGTTCTTAAACTCTCGGTGAGATGCAACCAAGGTAGCGGGTTCAACCCCTTCACCGGTCAGCTGGACTAAAGTATTACCTTTTCGTACTTGACTTGTGGTTGTAAATTACAAGCACCTCTGAAATCGGAATGGTTTCGCTAAATGGCGAGGAACACTGGTAGTAGAACAAGCTAATCCACATGCAAAAAAAATCACAAGTAGTAGCACGTGTATGGACCACGCTTGAGTTTAAAAAAAAAAAATCAAGCGAACGAAAAAGAACAAAAAACCATGAAATTGTAGAGAAAGAACCAGATCCTTTAATAGAGGAAGTACGTTTAGGAAAATCAACGTCCCAAGAAGGGGAAGTAACCAGGCTGTGATGACGTACCAGGGGAACTAATCCAGACGGGAGGAGAAGCCAGCGTCCATATGTACCATGCACTGTGTGAAGATCTGGAATAGCGCCATTTGGCTCAGAGCACGGAAGAGAACAATCTACATATCTTGGCGCCCTGATCAACAACATTTTGGGATTGTTCACCCATGGCACCCCAGAGATTGCACAGTATAAAGAACAAATGGAACAATACCAGCAAACAGGTTAAAATAATATATTTTAGGACTTGCGTATTTCCTGTGACAACATATGGATGCAATTTATGGACAATGTCGTAATCTGTAAAGATGAAAATTATGTCTTCTGAGCTTAAATATTACAGAAAAGTTATTATAATATCGTGGACCATCGAAGTAAACCGGCTCATATTTAGTACATTGTCTGGGAAACTGAAATATAATACTTGTCCATATAAAACGTCACAGTGGCTTGACGAGAACAGTTATGGAAGGCGTGGTTCCTGGTAGAAGAGGCTGTGGTCGACCAGCACGAAGAACATTGCAGCCAACTTGGACATGTGGGTGCGTGAGGCGGGGGAACTGGCCTGAGATCGAGAGCCTTTTCGTCGTGATGAGAGGCATGTTATGTAAAGAACCTACTTCGTGATTTTTCCCACGCTTGCTTTGAACTCAAGCGTAGTCCATATATGTGCTTCTGCTTCTAGTGACTGGATTAGTTTTTGCGTGTGGATTAGCTTTCCCTATTACTAGTGTCCCTCGCCCTCAGGCGAACCCACTCCGACTTCAGAGGTACCTGCTACATGATGAATGTCTGTATCCGTCTCTTTTGGTCTGTCTGTCTGTCTCTATCACTCTCTAGGTTCGTTTGTCTCTCTATCTCTCTCTGTCTCTGTCTCTCCGTCTTCCGGTCTCTCTCCATCTCTCTGTCTGTCTCCATCTCTGGCTGTCTCTATCACTCTCTAGGTTCGTTTGTCTCTCTATCTCTCTCTGTCTCTGTCTCTCCGTCTTCCGGTCTCTCTCCATCTCTCTGTCTGTCTCCATCTCTGGCTGTCTCTCTGTCTATATGACTCTCTCTATCTCTCTCTGTCTCTGTCTCTCCGTCTTCCGGTCTCTCTCCATCTCTCTGTCTGTCTCCATCTCTGGCTGTCTCTATCACTCTCTAGGTTCGTTTGTCTCTCTATCTCTCTCTGTCTCTGTCTCTCCGTCTTCCGGTCTCTCTCCATCTCTCTGTCTGTCTCCATCTCTGGCTGTCTTTATCACTCTCTAGGTTCGTTTGTCTCTCTATCTCTCTCTGTCTCTGTCTCTCCGTCTTCCGGTCTCTCTCCATCTCTCTGTCTGTCTCCATCTCTGGCTGTCTCTATCACTCTCTAGGTTCGTTTGTCTCTCTATCTCTCTCTGTCTCTGTCTCTCCGTCTTCCGGTCTCTCTCCATCTCTCTGTCTGTCTCCATCTCTGGCTGTCTCTATCACTCTCTAGGTTCGTTTGTCTCTCTATCTCTCTCTGTCTCTGTCTCTCCGTCTTCCGGTCTCTCTCCATCTCTCTGTCTGTCTCCATCTCTGGCTGTCTCTATCACTCTCTAGGTTCGTTTGTCTCTCTATCTCTCTCTGTCTCTGTCTCTCCGTCTTCCGGTCTCTCTCCATCTCTCTGTCTGTCTCCATCTCTGGCTGTCTCTATCACTCTCTAGGTTCGTTTGTCTCTCTATCTCTCTCTGTCTCTGTCTCTCCGTCTTCCGGTCTCTCTCCATCTCTCTGTCTGTCTCCATCTCTGGCTGTCTCTATCACTCTCTAGGTTCGTTTGTCTCTCTATCTCTCTCTGTCTCTGTCTCTCCGTCTTCCGGTCTCTCTCCATCTCTCTGTCTGTCTCCATCTCTGGCTGTCTCTATCACTCTCTAGGTTCGTTTGTCTCTCTATCTCTCTCTGTCTCTGTCTCTCCGTCTTCCGGTCTCTCTCCATCTCTCTGTCTGTCTCCATCTCTGGCTGTCTCTATCACTCTCTAGGTTCGTTTGTCTCTCTATCTCTCTCTGTCTCTGTCTCTCCGTCTTCCGGTCTCTCTCCATCTCTCTGTCTGTCTCCATCTCTGGCTGTCTCTATCACTCTCTAGGTTCGTTTGTCTCTCTATCTCTCTCTGTCTCTGTCTCTCCGTCTTCCGGTCTCTCTCCATCTCTCTGTCTGTCTCCATCTCTGGCTGTCTCTATCACTCTCTAGGTTCGTTTGTCTCTCTATCTCTCTCTGTCTCTGTCTCTCCGTCTTCCGGTCTCTCTCCATCTCTCTGTCTGTCTCCATCTCTGGCTGTCTCTATCACTCTCTAGGTTCGTTTGTCTCTCTATCTCTCTCTGTCTCTGTCTCTCCGTCTTCCGGTCTCTCTCCATCTCTCTGTCTGTCTCCATCTCTGGCTGTCTCTATCACTCTCTAGGTTCGTTTGTCTCTCTATCTCTCTCTGTCTCTGTCTCTCCGTCTTCCGGTCTCTCTCCATCTCTCTGTCTGTCTCCATCTCTGGCTGTCTCTCTCTCTGTCTATATGACTCTCTCTATCTCTCTCAATGTCTGTCTCTCCATCTCTCTCTGTGTCTCGGTCTCTATCCATCTCTCTCTCTCTCTCTCTCTCTCTCTCTCTCTCTCTCTCTCTCTCTCTCTCTCTCTCTCTCTCTCTCGGCTTGTTATGATTCCTAAACAGTTTGAATCCAGCTGTGGAAACAATTCTATATATATCAAATATGTTTAGACTTACTTACATTATCCGCTGTCTTACACTAAGTGTTGACTCTTACTGGCTGTTCATCGTCATGTTTCCAGGAAAAGATGACCTTGATGCTCTGCTCTACATCGTGGTGACCCTGCTGTTCTACTCCATGGGGATCATCATCGGGATCATCACCTACCTCAAGCGCGAGCAAGCTGAGATGGAAGAAGACAAGATGTTCGACACCTACATGCAGATCAGGCGCGAGCCTCTGGATATGCAAAAGAAAGAGCGCGTGCAAAAGATGGCGCTTTACCTAAAGCAAATTGAGGAGCAGAAGGCGGACAGGGAGAAAATTGACCATTGGAAAGCGTCTGAAAGTAAACCACCCCAGTCACAATTACAGCAGCACTGCCAAAGTTGTTACAAGTGCACTTTCCAAGAGTCCCCTTGCCCAGAATGCAACGCTGTACCGCTCTTATCAAATATAGGTTACAATAATACAAATGCAACAACGTTAACTGTCTCGAATAGACTGCATGGAGATGATAAACAAGGTGCGTTATATTCGTCTTCTGGTTCTCCTAGTGTTTACGAACCACTAACTCCTGATTTCAAGAAGAGAGTAGCCTTTCCAGACTACTCAATCGCTGATGGTAAAACTGTCAGCACGCACACAAGTTGCCGTGTAGAGACTAGTTCATGTCAGACTCCAGCGTACAAGAGTGCCTTCAAGCGGAGCCCGACCTCTATTCATTGCCCTGGAATTATTACATCTGAACCAAGAGACATCTACGCTGACAGATCTTTTAAGACACCTTTCTTGAAAGTGATCTCTCCAGCACACATTGGCGGATATACTCAGCATGGACTAGAACGGGGTGATGAAGAATCAATGGAACTATGCCAGCTTGCAGGTGCCGCCGGACCTGTCTGCCTCCATGATGGAGAGAGTTCTAATGAGTGTGGAAGATCGTCATGTGATCTACCACTCGTCTCACCCTCAAGTAAGCAAAGGCAGCATTTGGCATCAGCTTATTTCATGCGCACACATCCCGGTTTCCAGATAGACAAACTGACATCCTACCTGACAGTTCATGCTAAGTGTGAGCAGAATCAGTATGGAAGTCAATGTCTGAACACCGAGGAAACTCCCTGTTTAACGAATCCTGTTGGCCTCCTATCGCCAGCATCGTCTGATTCTGAAGCTACACCAGAAAGGCTAGAAGCTCTAGCTTGGGTAATGGCTGGCATTAAACCCGCCGAGGGTTTGCAGCAGCAGAAACTGTTTAACCACAAACAGCAACCGGAAGAATGTGAATTAGAAGCACATCAGCATACAAGACCGCAATGCCTAACTACCATTTCTGGGGAGACGATTTCCTCACCATTAGTTTCAACATCGCAGTCGCAAGATGCCTGCCTACTACAAACATCGCAATCACCGCAATCCCCACTTATCTTAAGCTATCAAGTCAGACCACATACTTTTCCTGCAGAGCACATTCTCAGACTTCTCTCCGAAAATGGATCTGTCAATTCATCAGCAACTTCTGCGGACAGCACTCTCCCAGATGACAGTTCCAGTCCACAGTCTCAACCCATGCGGCCGTGCATAAAAAGCAAGTCTCAGAATTTCCAGATGACCGGTGTAACTAAGACACGACAACTCGGACTTGAATGGAGAAACAAAACACACGATAAGCGACTTGTACCGCGAAGTCAACCCGAAAGACGAGGAGCTCTGTTCTTCACACAACGATCTTTTCAGAAGGACCTTGACAATCCCAAAACAAGTGGTGATAGTAAACAAACGCGGCCACCAAACATCTTCGGTAGACAAGACAATGTAGATTCCAGTCACAACAGACATTCTGACAAATCCGAAACAATAGATTCTCTCGGCGATAAAGCCAAACAGTTTTTCTGCACGTCGACATCAGGGGACACTAATCATGTGCCACCATCAACAACTGGCAGAGATCGTAAGAGAAAGCAACGCTTGACCTCGTCGCTGACCCTGGATTCATTCACTTATTTATAAAAGCTGCAGAAGCTCTTGAGTTTGTGAAACCGCTGCGGTTTGCAACAATCTTTTGACCTCTTTGGCCTTCCTGGAAACGTGCAATCGTTCACCAAAGTAAATGGCACAATGAGGAGCAGAAAAGCACCCATTGTTGGATTATTTGGCCGAATGCTGACACATGCAATCTTACACAAATAGCACCTAGAGTGTGCCCCGCATATGAGACACAATGATCAGAAAAAGCACCCAACGTTGGACTGTGTGGCCGCATGTGGATACATGAAATCTTTCACAAATAGCATTCTCAGTTGGTCTGAATGTGTGACACAACGCCCACAATGAAAATTGAACCGTTCTTCTAGCAGATCTTTGGTATATTTGATATTTTATGAAAGTAAAGGCTACTCTTAAACGTGTGACACAATAACCAGTCATTCATTGTTGGACCGTGTGCCTGGCTGTGGATGCATTCAATCTTCCACAAAAGTAATCTATGCACAGAATACATGACAACACATGTCCTAACGCAGACCTATAGGGTTTGACTTCCTTGGCTAAGACGACAGGCCCATCCAAAGCAGGATAAAACGATAATAGAGACGAACACTTCACAAGTCTAAGGCATGTCTTAGTAACCTTGTGCATGGACGCTCGCCTGCCGGCCTATTAGTCATGAGTTCAAATCCGTATTGAGGCGGAGTATCAGAACTGACCTTGACTCCAAAATCGTCCCCAGTCTAAAATGGGCACCGGGAAATATCTTGTGAAAGGAAAGGCGGCCGGTGCGATACTGACGTCACCCACCGAGAGCCGTTCAGTCTTTAACAAATATGAGCCTAGCACCATATACCCAATGCGCCTTAAGGCATGTAAAAGGCTCTTTTACTTCCGTTGACTTTACCCGGGGATTTCCCACCCGTGGGTGGCTTCTACCGTTGGGTTATCTTCCTCTATTATGTCATTTACAATGTTAATATCACTTTAATCGGGGATTTCCCACCCGTGGGTGGCTTCTGCCTTTGGGTTACCTTCCTCGGTTATGTCATGTACAATGTTAATATCACTTTAATCTGGGATTTCCCACCCGTGGGTGGCTTCTGCCGTTGGGTTACCTTCCTCTCTTATGTCATTTACAATGTTAATATCACATGACCCGGGGATTCCCCACCCAAGGGTGGCTTCTGCCGTTGGCTTACCTTCCTCTGTTATGCTATTTACAATGTTAATATCACTTTACCCGGGGATTTTCCACCCGTGGATGGCTTCTACTGTTTGGTTACCTTCATCTATTATGCCATTTGCAATGTTAATACCTCCCTCGTAATATATGGGATTTCGTTTTCTAAATAGATCTTGTTAGCAAGGTCGATCCAGATCAATTAGGTACCAGGACATGTCACGGAAAGTAGAAACAACCGTTGAGATACTGTTCAATCACCTCTCTAGTGCAGTTGTTCTAGAAAAATATGAGGATAGCACCACATACTCAAAAGCTTAAATGAGTGTTTAGTTTAGTTTAGTTGACAGATCAACATCACGGCACACGGGTGTAGCCTATAAGTGCTCTGTTCTACTCCTAACTCAAGCCTGGGTCCGGAGAATCTCAGCTCAGTGAACGAACTCCGTAGCACCGATGAAGATCCTGAAATATTTTGGGAAGATTTTAAATTCGAAATTTTGTCCGGTGTGAGTGTATAGGTTTCGATACTTTTTGTTTAAAGCCCTTGAACTGATATCCTTGTAAAGTTTATCGCTGAACTGTTTATGTCCCTTCAGCTTGTTATATCCTTATATTGTGTAAATACTTTGAACTTTTCCCATCCCGTAACACGTTAACATCCAGTGGATTGTTAGTATCCCTCGAACTATTTATATCTAAAGAACTGTTTGTATCTAATGCATTGTTCACATTTCTTAAACTGTGTATACCTCTTTGTTCTATGTATACTTCTTGAACTGTCTTGCACCCGTGAACTGTTATCATCCCTCGAATTGTTTATTCTATTGAACTGTTTATATCTACTGAACTGTTTATATTCCTTGTACATTGTATACCCCATTCTTCTGTTTATACTTCTTAAACTACTTTATATCCGTAATATGTTAATATGGCCCGAATTGTTTAGGTCTTCTGAAGTGTTTATATTCAGTTAACTATGTGTAGTCTTGTTCTATTTATATTTCTTGAACAGCTTTATCTCCTTCTGTTTACATATCATGATCTGTTAATCGATCAGACCTTTTAATATCCATAAAACTGTTTATCTCGTTGGTATGTTTTTTTGAACTCTTTATATGCATTGAGCGCTGCATTTCATTTCAATTGTGACATTTATTGCAGTGTATTATATTAGAAGATGGACACTTGTTGTACAGAATGTTGTTTGAGATGCCGTAGTGAAGTTAGGCATCTGATTGCTGATTTCATGAAATTGTAAAACTTATTTGTTTTTGTTTTTTAAACTATCGTATTTTAGTCTCTCTGTCTGTTACAAAATAAATCCATCCTTCTGACTATTTTGCTTCTGTTTGTATGTCTGTCTGTCCACTTTCAGACAATCAGATAGACTGACAATAAAACAGAGAGAGGTTTGGATTGGTATTAGAATTACAGACAGTTTGAAAGCTCGACAGGCAGGCAGGCAGGCAGGCAAGTAGGCAGACGGATGGACGGACTAACGGAAGGACGCTCGAGCAGTCAGGCGGGCGGTGGGACGGCCTGGCGAACAGGCAGGCAGACAGACGTTTGCGAAGCAAAGACGTTATCAAGAGGCGAAACGTTCGAGTCCCAGTGTGCCTATCGCTGTCAATTATTAAATTGCGATATGTGTCCTATGATCTCTACTTCTCTCTTTTACCTCCATGAGTGTCCATCAACGCCATTAAAATTATTTCTCTTGTTATTTCAATAACATCAAGCAATTAATATTTCTGTAAATAGAAACCACATTAAAGTATGCATATTTCCCACTCAATTATCACGCGAGCTTAACAAAGTTTTCCGTACTGTGGTCATCTTTTGTTTTGTCTTCATTGTTTCTTACGCCAAAGTTTTACGTGTTTCTGATGAGTGACTTCATCTAGTTAATAATAGCAGTTTCTTTTCGGCGTCATGGAACTTCTCTAGAGCAGCAGACGGGAATGCAGATCCATCTATAATGTGTGTAATAATTTGGCGGGTCTGTAAACCGAAATGTGTCGTAGATAAGCCAATTTGAACGAAACAAATCAAACACAAGCAGTGATATACTGTTATTCTGGTAGGTGGATAAGAATAATAATACATTCGACGGGGGTTTAATGAAATGGAGATATATGAATACAAGACACTGATGTTGCGAAATATTAAATCTTAAGTCGGTAAATTGGTGTTTTATATTACCAACCAGCAATTTGCATCTGTGGAATTTACATCTGGGTATCTTGGCAAAATTCTATGTTTGATAGGACAAATTAAGATAGCAAACAAAATAGGCTGATGGCGCGCATAAACCCTGGAAGGAAATCCATCTCGTGAAAGACACGTCGATTGCTACACCACCACTGCCTTCCGGAAGTTCTTGTAAGAACTAGGGCAACAGAAAATGTGAGCAGGCAGAGCTCTCAGGAGGGATCCAGGAAAGAAACCTCAACAGTCGAAGTGGAAAGATGTTGGCACGGTACTGTATAGCGGACATCTAGGCACTACATTGGAAGCTTAGCAAACTAAGCAAGCTTAGCAAACATAGCAAACGTTAATTGCAATTAATTATCTCAATCAATGTTGATCTTAATATATATATATATATATATATATATATATATATATATATATATATATATATATATATATATATATATATATATATATATATATATATATATATATATATATATATATTCATATATATATATATCGACATACCAGAGATTCGATATGCTGATGATACAGTATTGCTATCCACAACACGGAATGGTATAGAAAACCTAATAATAATAACCTCAATCCAATTGATTAGTGAAAACCACAAATTATATCTTAACATAGCAAAAACAAATATAATGCGTACAGAACATTTTGAATATCGTGGGTCATTGATTACCAACAATGGTGACACAGTGACATAAGTTAAAAGAAGAATATCTATTGCTCTTCAAAGACTAAAACAACTGAATCAATTGTGGAGAGGGACAGCCAGAACTACAAAAATTAGATTTTTAAGATCATGCATCTTTCCCATTGCAACATACCCCTGAGACCTGGACACTTACTAAACAAGCTGAACAGCGCATAAATGTCTTTGAATATACATGTTATAGACGAGTTTTAAGAATATCTTGGATACAGAAATGAACAAATGCGCCCATACTTCGAGAGCTGAATATTGAAGAAGGTTGTCTACTAAAGACGATAAAACAAAGAACATTTAAATATTTTGGTCACTTAAAACGTCACGAAAGTTTGGAGAGAACAATAATGGAGGGGTATATGACTGGGAAGAGGGGAAGAGGAAGGCCAAAGAGAAGATGGCTGCAGGATGTGGCGGATGATCTCCAGAAGGTGTATCGGTTGTTATGGGAGCGAAATTCTGCAAAGGACCTGCTACTGAATGAATGGATGAATATATACATATATTCTTCATTGAATATATATATATAAATTGTTTGTTAGTTGATACATATTTCAAGTTTATTTTCCTTCAATTGTTCTTTGTGTTTTCGTTGAATCAGATTTCGAATTCTCTCTTGTTTGTCGAAGTCTGTAGTAAAATTTGATAATCATATCAGCTTTCCAT
Source organism: Cepaea nemoralis (assembly GCA_014155875.1). Lineage (NCBI taxonomy): Eukaryota > Metazoa > Mollusca > Gastropoda > Stylommatophora > Helicidae > Cepaea > Cepaea nemoralis. The sequence goes on from JACEFZ010015803.1 coordinate 233,690, forward strand.
TCATTTTGGTATATGTCTCATTATCTAACGATATTATGTAATAGTTAGTACCATGTTCTAATATTCTTCTGTTTCTTCATGCTCCCTTTTTTCGAGGACAGTGCGTCACAAAGTTAAGCAAGACACGTCAATGTGTCATACCATTATCCTAGGCCACCCAGCACCATTTCTCTTGGCTTGCTTTGTGTCTTTAACCACTGATGATTTCAGTTGTCTCAGCGTTTCATAATGCTTCTCTTCTTATTATATGACCAAACAACACTGTTTGTCTCATTCATATAGTTGTGTGTAGCATTCTAATCTCATTAGCCTCTTCTTGACACTCGTTGTTAATTAAGCTTTCCGTACATAGTCATCGGAACAATCGTCCAAAAAACTACCAAGCATGTGCATTTAGACTCTTCTTAATTTGTTTTATATCGGTCAGGTGTGGATTTTTTACTGTCAGGGGCAAAAAGAAAACCCTAACCTGCCTAGTTCATGGCGACTGCACTAGCCAGGCGGCCTTAATTCCTCAAGCTCAAGATCACCTGTTCCTGCACCACAAGGTATTATAGGCAGTAGATGCCAGATATTATTTTATTTTTAAATAAGGGCTAGCGGTTCCTGGGACAAGAACCGTCCCACGAGGTCCCACGTCCTTGTGTGTCATTGTGATGACCGCTTCAGCTATTGGCCTGGTCAGATCAAGTGCTGATAAATCTACGCTTTGACCTTAGCCAAAATGCCTTCACATTCCAAGCTTCGCTGATATACAGCAGAATAGTTTTGCTATACCAATTCATTACTTACTTTCTGAGTAATATGGGCACCTATACCTCGCTTGGTTGTTGTTGTTATAAAATATCCATGATAATTCAACTGGTAATCGTGAACAGTCAGTTAGTTACGTAGTTTGATCATTAATCAGTCAGTCAGTCAGTCAGTCAGTCAGTCAGTCAGTCAGTCAGTCAGTCAGTTAGTTAGGTCTTGACAGCCATTTACCATGGCATAGATACGTATCATCACATTTACAGGGCAATCTAAAACACACGGAGAAGAGAACTAAAAGCAGGTGAATAAAATGAGAAGGACAAGGAGAGGGGGGATGCAGGAGGTAGCTACAGATAGAATAGCTTTGCCGGGGTTGGGTGACAACCTGTGCTTCAATAGATGATAGGGGGCAGAAGAAGGGGATGATGATGATGATGATGATGATGATGATGATGATGATGATGATGATGATGATAGGCCACACCATTTAGCAAAGTACTTGATGACGAAGGTGACAATGATGATGATGGTGCTGATAATGATGATGATGATGATGATGATGATGATGATGATGATGACGAAGATGATAATTATGATGTTCATGATGATGTTAATGACTATGATGATGATGATCAAGATAATAATGATGATGATGATGATCAAGATAATAATAATGATGATGTTAATGACTATGATGATGATGATCAAGATGATGATGATGATGATGATGATGATGATGATGATGATGATCAAGATAATAATAATGATAATGGAGATGATAATGATGTTGATGATGATAATGATGTTGTTGTTGTTGACGATGACGATGATGATATTCATGATAATAGAGATGGCAGTGACGATGATGATGTTGATGATGATGATAATAATAATGATAATGGAGATGATAATGATATTGATGATGATAATGATGTTGTTGTTGTTGCTGATGATGACGATGATGATATTCATGATAATGGCGATGACAGTCACGATGATGATGATGATGATGATGTTGATAATGAAGGTAATAATGATGTTCAACACGATAATGATGATGATGATGATGATGATGATGATGATGATGATGATGATATAATTTTTTAGATGGCGGCACTACAACAGCTAAGGCTCCGCAAGTAGGAAGCCAACAACAAGAGATAAACTACCAGCTGTCGGTCATGCTGTACCAGCACCGAGAGACACCGACAATATTGGACATCCACTGCAGCTATCATTATTCATGAACGCTGGTCTTGATTCGAGGCGGGGGAGGGGGCGTTGGTGTAACGGTTAGGACGCCACGTTGGCAATAGCATAAGCACGGTTAGGGAGGATTCGGAACCAGATCTCATCGTTGGCTACAAAAGGGAATTGGGTTGAGTTGAGCTAAGAACTGACATCACTGCAACCAGGACATTCCCATACCCTCTCTGTCCCTTCGTTCAACAGCCAGTGAGGAGTCATACTACTTTTCGTTCTCACAGCTATATGATTGAAAGTTCTCCTGGTCTTCCCTCTCAATTTTAAGATGCAACCAGAACTCCTGCCGATCCCCCACAATCTAATTCTTTCCACATACTGGTTCTCAATATGTTACCCCGCCTTCCCCACTTGGTCAAACATGCGCATCACCACCCCTCTCTTGTTCACAGGTAATCTACGATCTTTTCCTTCTTGCATTCATACCTTCAAAACGTGTGATGATCCTAACACTTTACGTACACTCTATGAAGATGTCTACAAGCTCAAGTTCACTACACAGATGGGTCAGCACAAAATGTTGTTCGAAATGGAGGAGCGCGAGTGTACATAGAATACCCAAATAATACTAGGGACACAGCCAGAGTACCAACAGGAAAGTACTGCCATAACTATGATGCTGAAATTGAGGCAATCAAGATAGCAACAGAGAAATTACAAAATACCAGCCATGGTACACAACCTGTGGTGATATTGACCGATGCAAAATCCGTAATAGTGGCGCTCCTGTGTGGGAAATTGCCAGTTCTAAGGACACTACTTTCTGAACTTAGCAGTCAGCATAAGGTCACCATACAGTGGATACCATCCCACTGTGGAGTACCCGGAAACGGCAGAACTGATCAATTGGCTAAGGAAGGAGCCAAAGAAGAACAGCCTGATGTGCCCGTTACATACAACCAAAAGAAAAGAATGATCAAATCAGTCAGAAAGCCACCAAACCTTACTCAAGATGACTACCACGTTATGGACAGACCAGAACATGTCATTCTTGTGCGCTTCAGAGCAGGACACAATAGATTACGCAACCACATGTATACAAAATTCAAGATTGGTGACTCAGCCATGTGCACATGTGGATTGGCGTCGCAGACAGCAGAGCACATACTCCAAGACTGCCCAAAATATAACATATCTAGGCAAACCTTCTGGCCTAGAGAGACAATAGTGGAAGATAAACTCTATGGACCGCTGAGTGAACTAAATAAAACTGTTAGATTCATACAAGAGACAACATTGTAGTTATGAACATATTTAAGGCGAACGAAAGAAGCAGAAGAATAAGTTCACTACAGTTTTCTTTCGACATGTTCATGTTGACACCTGAAGCTGCACGAAAACGAAGAAGACTGGTTTTTCCACGGAGGTGTCGAGGAAGCGAACTGGTCATTTCACATCATAGTATATGTGTAGGCTTATTAGTTCACAACCCTATGGCAGTATATGGGATGCTGCTACCTCTCACTGTCATCGTTGTCTTTGACAAATGCACGTCATGTATAGCCGGCGCTGTGGCGAATGCGTGAGCGCCGTTCAGAAAGCAATGGCAAACTACTAAACGTAAACTTTCCAAGAAATAATAAACAGATAATACATGCTGGGGTTGCCTGTGACGTCATGTAAAGGATATGCTATTAACTTTTTATTGTTTATTTTTTACATCACGTATTTGCAATGGTTCAGATCGCTTTTTTGCCTCATCGTTCACTATCCTCGTACACACATTATTTGTTGATACCTCAAGACATGTTTATTTGTTGATACCTCAAGACATGTTTATTTGTAAGAAAATAAATTTCTCAACAATTGTTCATCGCATTGCATTGTTTACACTTTCCCCTATGTTTTCTTGTTATTATTTAGAATACCTTAAAGATACACCGTGGAAACGTACCAGGTTTGAGTTCTTGTTGGCGTTACTTTGAGAGCAATTCTTTCAGAGAACGATGCCCTAACACCCACCATGATCCCAGGGTTATGCATCAGGTAGTTAGACTACTCAGAAAAGGGCGACACGTTATACATCCCGTATACACTTTACACACGTTAAAACCCAACAATTATTATCATCATGTGCACTGCCAGCTGGTATAGGCGCTCATGTCTCTCTACAAATCTCGGTCCCTGCTGCTCTGGATCAACTCTGCTGGTGATATTCCTTCCTGCTACTATCTCAGTCCATCCAGCATCATTTGTCGGTCTGCATCCGCCTTTATGATCTGTCCAGTTGTCTGATGTTTTGCAATGACACTCGTCTCATTATGTGGCCAAAAGAAAACAAAAACCGCCTCCTTACTCACAAGGACAAGTCAGCCCAGTCTTACCTTTCTTATGCTCTTTACTCTTTTTTTTTCGATTTCCAACTGCCAAGGGATTTTTTACGTGCGCAACAATACACACGGGCGTCCGATCTCACTACCCAGAGACCCGGGGAAATTTTATTACTAGAAGTCCACGTGAAAACATCCCGGCCCTCACCAGGGCTTGAACCCGGGACCTCCAGCATTCGAGGCGGACACCGTACATCGAGACCACTTAGCCCCCCTAAGATAAAGACCCTTATATATCCCCTTATGTTGATACAGACAACGTATAACCCAACTTCACATGTCCTTACACAGTAAACAGACAACTGCACATGTCATCACACAGTAAACAGACAACTTCACATGTCCTTACACAGTAAACAGACAACTTCACATGTCCTTACACAGTAAACAGACAACTTCACATGTCATTACACAGTAAACAGGCAACTTCACATGTCCTTACACAGTAAACAGACAACTTCACATGTCCTTACACAGTAAACAGACAACTTCACATGTCCTTACACAGTAAACAGGCACATTCACATGTCCTTACACAGTAAACAGACAACTTCACATGTCATTACACAGTAAACAGACAACTTCACATGTCATTACACAGTAAACAGGCAACTTCACATGTCCTTACACAGTAAACAGACAACTTCACATGTCCTTACACAGTAAACAGACAACTTCACATGTCCTTACACAGTAAACAGACAACTTATAACCCAACTTCACATGTCCTTACACAGTAAGCAGACAACTTATAACCCAACCCGGTTGAACACCTGGGCCCATCGCCTGCGAAAGTGAGGGACAGACTGGTCACATATTTCTCCATGTAATCAGGCGTACAACATGTGACGGCGCTTACCACATTATCACAAGCCTATACCGTAAAGCTGCTTCGGGGCATAGTTTAACATTTTCCACTGTGATGGTGACTATTCTGTATTCGCAAACAAACAAGAAGCGCGATTTCATCACATTGCTACATTATAATAAAGTTGTTGTTTTTTTTTTCACGCTAAAGTCACTAGTTGAGTTGAGTTGAGCTAAGAAGCGACATCACTACATTAAGGACATTCCCACACGCGCTCCGTCCCCTCGTTCAACAGCCAGCGAAGAGTCATACTTCTAATGGTTCCAACTGCCATCTGATTTAAAGTTTTCCTTGTCTTTACTCTGTTTTGAGATTCGTCCTGAACCCTCGTCGATCCCCCGCCATATCATTCTCTCCACATACGGGTGCTCAGTCTGTTCCACCGTTTTCTCCACCTGGTCCCACAGGCGCCCAACCACCTCTCCCTTGTCCACGGGTAATCAACGACCGAGAGGTGCATTCTCTGCCAGCCTATCAGCCTGTTCATTTCCCCCGCACTCCCGCATGGACAAGGTAGAAAATCCATACAATTCTCACAATCTGTTCTCTCTGAAGCGAAGCAAGCCATTCTACACAAACCATCATTTTCTCCACCTCACTAAGCATACTCCGCGATCCCCGTAATGAATACAATGTGTGTTGCAGCGGTCGCCTCCAACCATCATAAAGGTGCTTTTACTGCTTCCACCTCCATTCTCTTTCTGGATGTTGTAGTCTCATATTCCAGACTCTCCTTTTTCAAGCATGGACCATTAGCCTTTACACTATGTGAAAGCCACTAAACAACAACAACAACAATAACAACAACAACAACAACACTCTCTGTTTATACAATTTCAATCTCACGCTGTCCCTCGCATTTAACGTCACAAACTGGGTTTCTCCATATGTTCGCAGACAACACCGAACAGCTTTGTCAACTGCAGGTTGTTATCATTACTTTATTCGTCACACTGAACTCTTTCTAGGCAGATGGTTTGATATTGAAAATCACATGTTGATTTGATTCGATTCTTCTTGATTTCTTTTGGAGACAAAATGTCATAAAAGTGTAAACATAAAAATGAAATTAAAACAATCCACACAACCAAGGTTAAATCTTCCCGGAAAATGGCACTGTAGAGTTAAATCTTCTTCAAAAGTTGTACTGTAAGGGGAAATATTTTCCAACAGCTTCGATGTTGAAATCATCCATTGGATCCATCTTCTAGCACTGGAAACTATCTTTTAGATCCATTTTCTAGCGCTTGAAGCTATACATTAGAACCATAGACGAATCTTCCTTCGTGCAATCACTTTGTAGGTAAATCTTCCTTCACGATGCCATTTTATAGGTAAATCTTCCTTCATGCAACCACTTTATAGGTAAATCTTCCAAATGCAATCACTTGTTAGGCAAATATTCCTTCATGCAATTACTTTATAGGCAAATCAAACTGCGATATGACAGTAAAATGCATTGCCAATGTTCAAAATAGTGTGATCAAACAAAGGGAGTTAACTTGTATATACTTTAAGATATAAAACATTGATGATTATCTACCATGATTACATTAGGATAGGCGATCAAGTGCAAAACATGACATCACACTGATGTTGGACAACAGGATGCCTTCATCCGGCATACAGGACTTCGCGTTGGAGCTCAAGCCAACGAACACAAGCAAGCAAGCAAGTGCAAAACAACCTGATTTAAAAAAAAAAAATACCTGGATTTGCCAATATGTCCGTGACCCCGTAATGAATACAATGTATGTTGCAGCGGTATCCTCCAACCTTGCTGTTATTGCTTCCACCTCCATTTTCATGCTGGCGGTCATAGTCTCCTATGCCAGACTCTCCTTATTCTAGCATCATCCATTAACCTTCGGAATAAACCCCCACCACTACGATTGTTTCTCACCACTGACCCATCAGAGTAGATTACTGTCACCTTGGTGTGTGTTACCATGGATCAGTTATTGCACCTCAAACTCTATGAGGCCTGCCGCCCATTCTCTGCACGTGCGACCCGATTTTACTATTACCTTGTCCAGTCTGACATGTTTTCCGGTACTTTTAACCACTCTTTTATTCACGATTGGTGTGATCAAGAAGAGAGAAAATCAGAAATGAAGAAATCAGAACTAAAGTGGGGGTTATATATTTCATTTTTAAAGAAAAGCAAGTTAAATGGTTTGGCCATATAACAAGGCTACCAACTAACAGTATACCACAATAAGCAACGATGTACAGACGAAATGAAACTAGAAGAAGACGCCGACCATGTAAACGATGAACAGAGGGAATAACAGAGTCCATGGGAACATCGATATATGAAATCGATAAACGTGCACTCTCCTGCTGTTTATGCTTCACCTTGACACCGCAAGTTACAAGAGGAATAAGATGAGATAATGATGAGATGAGATGAGATGAGAAGAGATGACACTATATTTCAAAGCAATGTTTACCCATTGTTAATATGAGCAATAAAGACAAACAATACATTGCACAATTTATTGCCTGACCTGTTTCACAGGATCTCATCAGGTGAATACTCAAGACAAAACACGTTAAACACATGAGAATGTGTTTTATGACAATGTGTTTTATGGCAATGTGTTTTATGACAGTGTGTTTTATGTCAATGTGTTTTGTATATTTTGCGTTTTTTTTGCGCTCCCTCACTTTGAATTCAAGCATAGTCCATAAACACTACTTCTAGTAGTGCTGGACTGAACTCTGTGTATGGACTAGCTTTCCCCATTAACAATGCCCCTCGCCATCAGACGAACCCACTCCGACTTCCAAGGTACTTGTAATTTACGAGCCCAAGTCAAGAAGCATATTTCGTTTGAAAGGATTCATTACACTACATCATTACACTACATCATTAACTACATCATGACAGTACATCATTACACTACATAATTAACTACATCATTACATGTTAAACTGTTTTCTGTAGCATGCACGTGACGAGATACAGCTAACTGTGCCAGGCAAATAAATTGTGCAACACTATATTTATGCATTTTATGTTTAAGAAAGTCAATAATGAAAAGAATATAAATTTTAAAAGTGTAAAATATATTAATATGGCAGCCATTTCATATTTTTAAAATATCTGCCATGTGGACATGAAGTCATCTCCACTCATTTATCAAAAGTCAGTCGTACAACCACTAGTCAAATGCTGTTTCACAAACAAACAAAAAACAACGGCAAACGACCTTTTGATGCGCAGTGAGCATGGTTAAGTATATGCTGCTAATTCCTTATTTGTTTACACCACATTCATAGGTGACGTTGTCAATATCCCACTGGCCGAATTTTCTTTCCAAGACATTTCCTGGAAAACATTTTGATCTTCTTTTACCTGTGAGCCTATATCGTGTTTTCAAAACTCCGCCTCCAAACAGATTTGAATACATGACCATTTGGTTGTCGGGCAAGTTTTCTAGCTACTGTGCTTTTGCTGCTCCCAGTAAAATAAAGTAGTGCAGTAATACTGAAATCAATAAGGTGTGAAGTATGAAATGTCATACACAATTATTGCAGCTACAAGTTACAATTACGAGCTCCCAGAAATCTCTCGATAAAGTCCTTGGCTTGTAACCCTGGTTGGAGATCACTGGTTTAGACGAATGGAAGTGGCATAAAGAAATAGTTCATGTGTTCCCACATTCACATTATGATTTGATCACGATGTTTTGTTGGTGCTGTATTAGAGGTTTTGATCATGATCATCTGTGTGATTGTGCTGTATCAGAGGTTTTGATTATTGTCATCTGTGTAATTGTGCTGTATCAAAGACTTTGATCATGATTATCTGTGTGATTGTGCTGTATCAGACGTTTTGATCATGATCATCTGTGTGATTGTGCTGTATCAGAGGTTTTGATCATGATCACCTGTGTGATTGTGCTGTATCAGAGGTTTTGATCATGATCATATGTGTGATTGTGCTGTATCAGAGGTTTTGATCATGATCATCTGTGTGATTGTGCTGTATCAAAGGTTTTGATTATTATCATCTGTGTGATTGTGCTATATCAAAGGCTTTGATCATGATTATCTGTGTGATTGTGCTGTATCAGAGGTTTTGATCATGATTATCAGTGTGATTGTGCTGTATCAGAGGTTTTGATCATGATCACCTGTGTGATTGTGCTGTATCAAAGGCTTTGATCATGATTATCTGTGTGATTGTGCTGTATCAGAGGGACTGATCATGATTATCTGTGTGATTGTGCTGTATCAGAGGTTTTGATCATGATCATCTGTGTGATTGTGCTGTATTACAAGTTTTGATCATGATCATCTGTGAGATTGTGCTGTATTAGAGGTTTTGATCATGATCATCTGTGTGATTGTGCTGATTTAGAGGTTTTGATCATGATCATCTGTGAGATTGTGCTGTATTAGAGGTTTTGATCATGATCATCTGTGTGATTGTGCTGTATTACAAGTTTTGATCATGATTATCTGTGTGATTGTGCTGTATCAGAGGTTTTGATCATGATCATCTGTGTGATTGTGCTGTATCAGAGGTTTTGATCATGATCACCTGTGTGATTGTGCTGTATCAGAGGTTTTGATCATGATCATCTGTGTGATTGTGCTGTATCAGAGGTTTTGATCATGATCATCTGTGTGATTGTGCTGTATCAGAGGTTTTGATTATTATCATCTGTGTGATTGTGCTGTATCAAAGGCTTTGATCATGATTATCTGTGTGATTGTGCTGTATCAGAGGTTTTGATCATGATTATCTGTGTGATTGTGCTGTATCAGAGGTTTTGATCATGATTATCTGTGTGATTGTGCTGTATCAGAGGTTTTGATCATGATCACCTGTGTGATTGTGCTGTATCAAAGGCTTTGATCATGATTATCTGTGTGATTGTGCTGTATCAGAGGGACTGATCATGATTATCTGTGTGATTGTGCTGTATCAGAGGTTTTGATCATTATCATCTGTGTGATTGTGCTGTATTACAAGTTTTGATCATGATCATCTGTGAGATTGTGCTGTATTAGAGGTTTTTATCATGATCATCTGTGTGATTGTGCTGTATTAGAGGGTTTGATCATGATCATCTGTGTGATTGTGCTGTATTAGAAGTTTTGATCATGATCATCTGTGTGATTGTGCTGTATTAGAGGTTTTGATCATGATCATCTGTGAGATTGTGCTGTATTAGAGGTTTTGATCATGATCATCTGTGTGATTGTGCTGTATTACAAGTTTTGATCATGATCATCTGTGTGATTGTGCTGTATTACAAGTTTTGATCATGATCATCTGTGTGATTGTGCTGTATTACAAGTTTTGATCATGATCATCTGTGTTATTATGCTGTATTAGAAGTTTTGATCATGATCATCTGTGTGATTGTGCTGTATTAGAGGTTTTGATCATGATCATCTGTGTGATTGTGCTGTATTACAGGTTTTGATCATGATCATCTGTGAGATTGTGCTGTATTACAAGTTTTGATCATGATCATCTGCGTGATTGTGCTGTATTACAAGTTTTGATCATGATCATCTGTGTGATTGTGCTGTATTACAAGTTTTGATCATGATCATCTGTGTTATTATGCTGTATTAGAGGTTTTGATCATGATCATCTGTGAGATTGTGCTGTATCAGAGGTTTTGATCATGATCATCTGTGAGATTGTGCTGTATTAGAAGTTTTGATCATGATCATCTGTGTGCTTGTGCTGTATTAGAAGTTTTGATCATGATCATCTGTGTGATTGTGCTGTATTACAAGTTTTGATCATGATCATCCGTGTTATTATGCTGTATTAGAAGTTTTGATCATGATCATCTGTGAGATTGTGCTGTATCAGAGGTTTTGATCATGATCATCTGTGTGATTGTGCTGTATTAGAAGTTTTGATCATGATCACCTGTGTGATTGTGCTGTATTAGAGGTTTTGATCATGATCATCTGTGTGATTGTGCTGTATTAGAGGTTTTGATCATGATCATCTGTGTGATTGTGCTGTATTAGAAGTTTTGATCATGATCATCTGTGTGATTGTGCTGTATTACAAGTTTTGATCATGATCATCTGTGAGATTGTGCTGTATTAGAGGTTTTGATCATGATCATCTGTGTGATTGTGCTGTATTAGAGGTTTTGATCATGATCATCTGTGTGATTGTGCTGTATTAGAAGTTTTGATCATGATCATCTGTGTAATTGTGCTGTATTAGAGGTTTTGATCATGATCATCTGTGAGATTGTGCTGTATTAGAGGTTTTGATCATGATCATCTGTGTGATTGTGCTGTATTACAAGTTTTGATCATGATCATCTGTGTGATTGTGCTGTATTAGAGGTTTTGATCATGATCATCTGTGTGATTGTGCTGTATTACAGGTTTTGATCATGATCATCAGCGTGATGGTGTTGTATTAGAGCAGTGGTTCTCAACCGGTGGGGAATGTCCCCCCCCCTCTCCTCTAGGGGGGAATTTTAGGGTTTCCAGGGGGGGGGGGGAATTAAGATTATTTCAAGATCATGTTAATAAAAGAACCAATTACTTCATATTGTTTTCCCCTCCATAATTTACGGTTCTGTACTTCTTGTTCTTCTGAAATTTGTTTTATAAGTTTTATGTAGACGTCTATACTTGTTCTAGTATGCGTTATTAAATTTAGCTTCCGTTTTTACGTATACTGTGTAGGGGTGGGGGGAAATTTATGGGGAGGAAATACGAAAGGTGGGGAATAACATTCTGAACCTATGGTGAAGGGGTGCATGGGCGAAACAAGGTTGAGAACCACTGTATTAAAGGTTTTGATCATGATCATCCGTGTGATGGTGCTGCATTAGAGGTTTTGATCGATGAACGTGACACTGGCTCTAAGCTGTGAAAGTAAGTGGCTGGGGACTTCCTCATCTGCTGTTGGGATACTGATAGCAGCAGCTGTTGGGATACTTATAGCAGCAGCTGTTGGGATACTTATAGCAGCAGCTGTTGGAAAAGTTCCTGCAATAGAAGCAGTAAGTGTCCGAATTGCTGCTGGAGATGCAGAAGCAGTAGATGACCGAACAGTTGCAGGAGATGTGGTATCTGCAGGGAATTCACCATCTTCTGGGCAACTCTCTTCATTCAGTTGGTCATAAGCTTTGCCATTACTGTCCTCAGTGGGCTCAGGTGATGATTTGCTTGATGATGTGTTGCTGATGAGAGCAATATTTAGATCACCTGTGGCTTCAGCTTCAGCCGTTTCTCTTACAGGTTGAGCTTCATTATTTATGACAACAAGGCTCAAATCGTCTGGAGAATTTCTCCCAGCAGACAACTGCGCTGGACTACTCACAGAGACAGGATTCGACTGACTGGCAGATGGCGCAGTAGAAGAAGTAATTTTCAGTTGTGAAATTATCTTAATGTATTCCGGTTCTCCCTTCAGAGGCCCAGCTGTGACGCTGCTTCCTTGACCAGCGCCGGCACGATGAAGCGGTTTGGCTGGTGCAAACTTTCTTGGAGTTCTCCCATTCCTGGGTGTATCTTTGCTCTTGGGAGGATAGCCAGAATCTGCACTCATGATTCTTAGATTCCCTCCTTTGTGACCTGCTAAGGAGTGGACTGGAGTTACCTTCAGCTTTGGGCTGTACATTCTGCCCTGCTCCCCGTACATACTGCCGCTGGAGGTTGATAAGAGACTTCTCATTTCGCTTTGTGTGGACTTTACTCGTGGCTGCCTTGAGTTGTTTCCTTCAATGTTTGTGTTAGAGCTCTTCTTATCTTGACCAGTCATGTCATGGGCTATCAATATGCTTGAATTTACTGTGTTCCTCCTTTGTAACTGATGATTGATGATGTTTTCCACTGAAAGTCCTTTGAGCATTTCATCTTCTGTTCTGGTAAGAGGGTCAATGTAGACAACCTTGACCTTTGATGAATTTTCTCGTGTGTTTTTTGACTCCTGAAAATATAAAGTTGCAGCAATTAGTTTACAAGTCAAGGTCAGGAGATGTCAATTGCAACGACAAAAGGAGTGTTGAAGTGCTACATAGAATCTGTACTTTTGTTTGAATGTGAAATAGGGACAATGGAATTACAAGCTGAAAAACATCTAATGGCAATGGAAATGTGGTTTTGAGGAGAATGTAAAGAATACCATGGACAGACAGAAAAACCAATGAGCACGTCCTACATGAAACACATGACAACCATAAACTGGCTAGAGAAATTACTTGAAAGTATCCATTAGATCCATCTTCTATCACTTGAAAATATCAATTAGAAATAACTTCTAGCATTTGCAACTACCCTTTAGATTTATCTTCTGACACCTGAAATTATCCATTACATTCATCTTCTTACACATGAAATTATCTATTAGATCCATTTTCTAGCACTTTAAATTATCCATTAGATCCATCTACTGGCACTTAAAACTATCCATTAGAAATATCTTCTAGCACTCAAAACAATTCCTTAGAACCATATTCAAATGCCTGATACTATCCATTATATTCATCACCTACAACTCAAATCTATCCATTTGATCCATCTTCCAACACTTGAAAATATCCATTATAACAATATTTTAGCATTTGAAACTATCTATTAGAACCACATTACAGCATGTGGAACTAAGAGAATTTGAGCGCTGTGCAAATAGACTAGGTATCCATTCAACTACCTATAAATCAGGGGGTATCTTCTTCTTCTTCTTCTTCGTTCATCCGGAGTTTTTTTTCGGATGTGATTGCGTTGTGCCTGTTTACAGCAGAGCTGCGTTCTTGCGCCGTTAGGCCGACACATCCGACTTCTGCGGGCATTTGTTGACCGGGTTAACCTTCCCGGGGGTTTCTTAGGACGTTTGACTCTCACTGTTGTGGTGTTATCCCCCATCCTAGCTGGCCCATATAGAACAGCCAGAGATCCTGGTCAGCCCTCAAGGGAAGGCAGGGGCAGACCATGGGCATTCCCCGCCATCCAAGGAGGCTTCCATACTTGCAGAGCCGATACATAGCGCTCTGATACTGGGCTCACCCAAGGAATCGTCACGTCCTGCACATGGCTGCTTAGTCTCACTTCCGTATATTGGGCCTTCCGTTCACCATAGGCTGTTCTTCCGGAAACCAGAAGTATGCAGTCTGCAGATGACATCCACACAGTGAGCTTTCGATTCGGACTTTCCATGTAATGGATTTGCTATCCAAGCAATATTCCATTTCGTGCCACTAGGACACTTTTCCACCTTTTTATGAAGCTCACACAGTGGGCTTTTGATTCGGACTTTCCACGTAATGGATTTGCTATCCAAGCAATATTCCATTTCATGCCACTAGGACACTTTTCCACCTTTTATGAAGCCCACACAATGGGCTTTTGATTCGGACTTTCCACGTAATGGATTTGCTATCCAAGCAATATTCCATTTGGTGCCACTAGGACACTTTTCCACCTTTTATGAAGCCCACACAGCGAGCTTTCTATTTGGACTTTCGACATAATGGATTTGCTATCCAAGCAATATTCCATTTCATGCCTCTGGATCTTCATGCACCTTTAAATGTCAACCTGTATGTAGTTTAAGTAAGCTGCGGTCAACTTTAGCTTGTTGATATCTCCATAGAGCTTGTCCTCAAATGAAGCAGGTGTGGGCCAAAATATCTTTCTCTGTTCTGCATACGTTGGGCAATCCTGCAGCAAATGTTTTGCTGTCATTTTTCCAGTTCTACAATTACATTCATCGGTATCTCCTATCTTTAGTTTATTGAACAAGTGGTATTTCAGCCTGTTATGTCCTGTGCGGAGTCTGAAGATTGCTACTTGTTCTCTTCGGTCGAGTTTGTAATATGCATCATCCTTCTGATGGCCTGGATGCTCTGATTCCCATTTGGTTCTATAAGTGCTTTTTATCAACCTCTTTGTCTCATTATAGGTTATGTCTATGTCAGGCTGTGGTAGTCGTCCGCCCTCTTTTGCCAGTCTGTCAGCCTCTTCGTTTCCAGGTATACTGCAATGTGATGGGATCCACTGTATTACAACTTTTTTGGATTTCTGGCATAGACCATGGAGTGCTGCTCTTAGGTCAGTTAGTTCTGTGCTGTTATTGCTCTTCAGTATTGAGACAGCTGACTTTGCATCTGTGAAGATAGCTATTTGCTTCTCTTTATTTTCCTCCATCAGGAGCATTTCTGCTGCAGTTTTCAGAGCCTCTACCTCCGCTTTGAAGTTACTTGAAAATTTTCCAGTTGCCATTGAATGTGTTTTTTTCACTCCATTTTGTAAATTTAGGAGAATTCCTCCTCCTCCATTCTCTATTGAATTTTTGGCTGATCCATCTGTATATGCATGGGTCCAATTCCTGCTTGGGTAATGTTCTTTTATGTAGTTTAGGGTTATTTCTCTTCTTTCGGTTTCATGCTGAGTGTTCTTTTTCTCAATACCAGGAATGTTTTCTATCATCTCAGGCAGTTGCTGCTGTCTCCAAGCTGGGAACTTGTGTGCATTGTGTATGGGCTTGACTGTTGATATGTTAAGTATAGGATCTGCCCTAATCCTTCGTTTTGCAGTTTCTACAAAGTTGCTACGCTTCAGTCTTCCCTTTCCAAAACCATTAAATCTGTTGTACATAGGGTGGTCTGTCAATCTTCTAAATTTTTCTGCTTGTTGCTGGGCTCTGCTATCTCTTCTATCCTGCATTGGTTGTAAACAAGTGATCTTTTCTAGTTCATTAATAGGCGTTGTCTTCAGGCTTCCAGTTATGATTCGCATTCCTTGGTTTTGGACTCTACTTATTTTGTTAAAGTTTGACTTAGCTGCTGTTGCCCAAGCTGCAATGCCATATTCCAGTACTGGCCTCACCCGTCCAGTATATAACTTCTTGAGAACTTTCTCATCTGCTCCCCACGTAGTACCAGCAAGCTTTTTCATGATTGCCATTCTCTGCCTTGCTCTTGTTCGATTTTTCTCAACCTGTGTTTTCCATGTCAGGCGACGATCAAAGGTGACTCCTAGATAGTTTGGATTTTCTTCATGGCGCAATATTTTTCCATTCAATACCAGCTTACGTTGCTGAGTTTTATTTGAGAGGGAGAACACTGTGCATGTTGTTTTCTCCTCACTTATCTTCACTAGCCATGATTTTGACCAGTCCTCTAGCGCTAATAAGGCTTGCTGTATTCTGCTGTTAGCTGTACTAATATATTCTTCAGATGTCCATATGGCTAGGTCATCTGCAAAGGAGGATGTGTGTACTCTGGCTGGAAACTTTTATGTGATGTCATTTATATATGCTAGGAATAATGTTGGTGAAAGAACTCCTCCTTGGGGGACACCTTGCTCCAGCAGCATCATTTTGCTTGTTTGTCCTTGTACTTTTGTCCTGGCAGTTCTGTTCTCAAGGTAGTGGCTGATCCATTTATACATTTTTCCACAAACATGCATGTTTTGCAGTTTTACTTTCAGTCCTTCCTTCCATACTTTATCAAATGCTTTTTCTAAATCTATCCAGACTGCTAGTGTGTGCTTTTTCTCTTGGAAGGCATCCTCTATTTCCTGAGCTATATAGGTTATTTGATCTTCAGTGGATCTGTACTTTCTGAATCCTGCTTGGTGTGGTGTTAAGAGTTTGTTTTCTTCCAGATGCCATGTTAGCCTGCCATTGATAATGCGTTCCATTAATTTTCCTACACAGCTAAGTAGACTAATAGGTCGATAGCCATTTAGTTCTTCCAGGTCTTTTCCTTTCTTTGGGACTGGTATTAGTATAGCTTCCTTCCATGCCTGTGGGACTATTCCTCTCTTCCAGCTGTTATTTAGGACTGCTAGTAGTTTCTTCTTTGCCTTGGTGCCTAGTCCTATTAGCATTTCATTTGTGATTCCATCCTTTCCTGGTGATTTCTTCTTTTTTAGGGTATGCATTGCCTGTTCCATTTCTTCCATTGTTAGATTTGCCATCATATATTCTGCTGCTGTCTCTGTATTTCTATGATGTATCTGTTTGTCTTTGATTGCTTTCTTCTGTTCGGTTGTAATATCAATGTGATTTGCATTTGCATAGTGTTCCATTAGTGCATTTGCAGCCTTTTTTCCTGTAAGCAAGGCATTTCCTTGTTTAATTGTTATTTGTTTGTTTCTAGGTCCTTCATTGTTCATGGCTTTCACTAGTTTCCATAGTTTGTTTCCATCCCTGTCAAAATTCAGGTGTTCTGTTTTTTCCCTCCAACAATCTCTTGTTGTTTGATTTACTGTTCTTTTATATTTTGCTGAGATGGCTTTGAGAGAGATATTCGCTTCAATTGACTGTTCTCTCTCTGCTGTCTTCCTGGCATCTTCAACTTGTAAACTCCTTCGGCATTCCACTGTAGTATGTTGAGTGTCCGGGGTATTTGGTCAATAGCTCTTAACCTACTCCTCTGTGCCTTGACTCCACAGCACAGGGGAAGGTGACCACCAGTAGTCATGGGTGGACCCCCTCGAGGCAGGGGGCCTGGCACTATCGCCGCCTGTTGGGACTTCACGGGATTAGCACCATATCGATTAATTTTGATTTCTGACATCATGAATTAAGTTACGTTGCACTGCTTTGTCAAGCCTGTGGCTCAGTACATCCGATTTCGACAAGCATTTATTTGGGATGCTTTCCCTAGCCTTTGACTGTCCCCAGTCTACCTACAAGGCAGCAGGTTTTACGTTGCACTGCTTTGTCAAGCCTGTGGCTCAGTACATCCGATTTTGACAAGCATGTATTCGGGGTGCTTTCCCTAGCCTTTGACTGTCCTCAGTCTACCTACAAGGCAGCAGGTTTGTGTGTCTCTTCGTCTGGTCCCTCTCCCTTGACCTGTCCGACATGGGTGGCCCTACCAGTAGCTGTGCTACCGTCGGCATAGCTCTTGGGGTCATTGGGACGCACAAGCCCCTCTACCTCGTCACGGTGGACACACAGCAGAGGGGAATCAGGGGGTATTATAGCCTTGGGTATCTGCGAAAAAGCTGTCCTCTATTTATGGTCCACTGATGGATTTTAATGCAACATTTTTGAAGTTGGATGTCAATCCAATTTTGCTGAAGTTGGATAAGGTGTGAATAAAATTAGTTAAACTGCTGTAAAGATGTGAAAATGTAAATACTATTTTAAAAACATGAAGTGTAGGGCAGTTTCACAAAACACAGTTACGGGAAACAAAGGATGTGAAGGTGACAAGCCTTCATCAGCCCAAAAAAAAAAACAAAAAAAAAACACAAGAAAACACTACACCATATAATATACAGAGATGACACTATAGCGACTTCAATACAGCATAATCACAGAAAGAGAAGAATGGGAAAAGTGGAGAAACTGAAGATTTGATGATGGACCCAGTAAGAACCTAACGGAGGAGCACCATGGTGAATGTCTCTACAGAGCGCGCGAGTTGTTACCAGTGAAAGGTTGGCCATAGTGAGGCCAGAGAAGTAAATATGTGGATGGGCTGGTCACATGGAATGGCTGAGACAAGAACATAGAGTTGATCCACGACTCTGGTAATCATGTGAGATGGCGAAGCATGACCGCCTACGCTTATCAGCATGTCACATGGTG
The DNA here is from genome assembly GCA_014155875.1 of Cepaea nemoralis. NCBI lineage: Eukaryota > Metazoa > Mollusca > Gastropoda > Stylommatophora > Helicidae > Cepaea > Cepaea nemoralis. The sequence continues at coordinate 252,456 of JACEFZ010015803.1, forward strand.
ATGTTGAAAGTGACGCCAATGTCAAAATAATGATGTGCACACGTATGTGGGATTGTTATAATAATAAAACAGAAAAACCATGCTGGTGCTTCTTTATGTGTATTAAAAATGTTAGCTGCATATCCTTTACAGGATGTTGCAGTCAACATAAGCAATTGTTGCTGTTGTGATCTCTTGGCAAGTTTACATTCAGTAGTTTGCCATTGCTTTCTGAATGACCAGCACCCATACCATTTCATAAAAAAACCAACGCAAGGCGGTCTGTTGCCAAATCACCCGCAGCTGTGTTTCGAACGCATGTATGCGAGATTACAAACTGAGTCCATAACCTCTTTGCCACGGAGCCGGTGTGTGTACTGAGGAAATATTCAAATCTAGTAAAGTGATGTAAAAAAAAAGGGGGGGGGGGTGGGGTGAACTATACGAACTATAATCTTCCACACTGGATATTCAAGAAAGCTGTAAGTTAGATATGAATCCAACATTTCTTAAATTAGATATAAACACAACACTTCTGAAATTAGATATAAACTCAACACATGTGACGTTAGACTCTGATCCAACACTTCTAAAGTTAGATATGAATCCAAACTTTTCTAAAGTTAGATAATAATCCGTTACTTCTGAAATTAGATATGAACCAAACACTTCTGAAGTTAGACTTTGATCTAACACTTCTGAAGTTAGATATAGATTTATCCAACACTTCTAAAGTTAGGTTTGAATCCATCACTTCTGAAATTAGATATTAACTCAACTCTTCTGAAGTGAAACATTGATCCAACACTTCTGAGATTAGATATGAATCAAGCACTTCTGAAGACAGATGTGGCTGAGAATGATGACAGTTAATAATTTAAACAGAAAGCAATACAGAACTAAATCTGAGGGAGATGGCTGTCAAGCCATAAAGGGCATGGGAACCATGGTAGCTTAGTGGCTACACGCTCTCCTGTCGACCCTGTAGTCATAGGTTTAAATCCGCATTAAAGAAGATTTTAAAAATTGTTTTGGGATTCCAGGTCAATTCATCCTAAATGAGCACCAGGTGCAGGAGTCTCAGTGGTGAAGTGGTCAAGCAGTCTGCCTCACACTCTGAAGGTTTTGGGTTCGAATCCAGGCTATGTCTTTTGGTTCACGAGTGCATTTTTCTCGGAGACTCCTGGGGGTTGTCGCCAGAACTACGGAGTTCGTGCTTTGTGCGACGCTTTTGGCAGGCCACCCTGTGGAAAGAGACTGAGCCATCTGGGATAAAACCCGGGGCAATGAAGTAGATCCTTTCAACTTTTAAGACTTTTTATTTTTTTAGTACCAGGAAATGTTTTGGGAAGTGAAGGTGGTCAATGCGATACTGACTACATGACCCAGTGAGGGCCACCGATTGGTCTATACAAATATAGGTCTACCACTTTAGCCTTGAGGAGTTTACAGTGTCCACTTACTTACACAAAGGACAATGAACAATGCAGGAAATAGTATTTGCTGCAACATTTCTGGCCAGCTTGTGATCTTTACGAGTGTACAGGGTCCGCTTACTTACACAAAGAACAATGAATAATTTAGCAGGCAGTGTTTACTGCAACATATCTGGCCAGCCTGTGATCTTAAAAAAGACGGCAAAGAATAAGACAGGCAACACTTACATGAGTTGATCTTTGTTTGATTTTGAATCCCTCAGACTTGATGTCCACTAGCTTTGGTCTGATGGCTCCGTCTGTCAGTTTCTGGAACTTGACCGGGAACGTTTCAGACATGACCTGCAGTGTGTTAGATACAAACAAGTAAATTAAGCATTGTTAGTTAGCTAGTCTACAGAGCACCCTCAATGTACATCGAACCATTCAGTCCATAAGTGCTCTGATCCCCTCCTCAGTAAATCCCTCAGCGTTTAGCGGTTAACAACAGTAGTTCTGTGTTGGTTTATTAATTTTCTTTGGCTTTCTGCACAGTGTTCTTGTCTGGCCACACCTCTTTTAACTTGCTGTTCTCGCAGTCTGACCATGGTTGTAGATTCAGGCATTACTTGGTTCTCGCAAAAGTCTTAATTCTCGTAGAGCATTCAGTATATCAACCTGGTCCATGGCTCGTCTGCCCTCCACAGTAGCTTTACCCACAAGCCTGTCAGCCTGCTCATTTCCTTGCCCTGGCATGAACATGAAACTAATCATTGCCAACCATGATCACCCCAGAGAGACCAACCACTGTCTACAGATCCACCCCATCTCTATCTTCCTGAGCATACTCATTGAGTCACTACAGAAGCATGCTGGTGCCTAATATCTACTCTGCCACAGTTTCCTATTGGTATGTTTATCAATGAACACATTCTTGGGGACAAATTCAGAAACAATTCACGAACAGTTGATTGCATATCTTTTTACAAGACGTTGCAAACCACCAGAATTTATAGTGATTTACTACACAATATTAAGTATTTGCCATTGCTTTTTGAATGGTCAACTCACATACCATCAAAACCATCGCAAAGCGATTTCCTCCCATAATCACCTAATTTTGCACACTCAACTTGGTGTGTTACGGAATGATCAAACTGCATTCACTAAGCTCTAAACCAAAGCAGCAAAAAATTAACAAACACTAGAGATTAAATCTATAGTGCATTCTCAAGTGTTTGCCCTCAGTCATGTTCAGTATTTTTGAAAAGTATTTGTTGCATCATTATGAAATTTTTCCAGGCTTCTTATATTTACTCCCATCCAAGGAATATGTCTTTGATAGGTCCAAAGGCAACTGAAATCATGGAAAGCGGCAAAATTTCTTTGATGTTTTGGCGAAACTGTACTGAATTTACGCTAACAAACTTGTTTACAGTAATGCACACCAATTCAGTTAACGACCTCTGAACACTTCTGTTCCACTATGTGACATGCATCTCATAAGGAAGTTCCCATGCACCACGGAAAATATCTATTATTGAACACTGATATTTCTAGGTGTGAAGATGTAATACAGTTCATAATATGTACTTCATCTCTGACCCGTAAATTATATACAGCATGTAAGCAAACGTTGAAATCTGTTGTACAATCTCCACAACAAACATTTTTTTTTGGGGTGTGCAAACTGATAAGGTTATATGCTAACTCTCATCATTTTCCTTCAGTTGGTTACTGAGTTATGGATTTTTATATGGGGGAATCCATTTGTGAACGCACTATAGGAGAACATTTAAACAAGTTTTCAGAATAATTACTTTTCTAATGTTGCATGCCTTTACAGGATGAACAACCCCAACCACAGATTGATTTACTAGGCAATTCAAAACAATGTATTCCGTTAGTGAATTTAAACACAGAGGACGCAAACAATATGTTGCACTATTTATGGCCTGGCATATTTCACTGCATCTCGTCAGGTGCATACTGCAGAGTGATGGTAAAATGGACTTATAGATTTAGATAAAATTATAAAATATGGAAAAATGAATATATCAATTTACATAAAAGTATAAAATATGGAAGAATGAACTTACCAATTTACATACAATTATAAGATATGGAAGAATAAACTTGCCAAAGGAGATAAAGTCATAAAATATTGAAGAATAAACTTGCCGAATGAGACAAAAGTATAAAATATTAAAGGATAGGATTACCGGTTTAGAAATCTCCTTCGGCAACAGATTAGCATGAATGATCTTAACATTTGCCTTCGAACACTGGTCATTCCAGCTGAGAGGTGTGACCTGTCTCAAAGAGTCTCTGATGGCTTCATCATCTGGCACAGAAGATTCTGGTGTTGTGTCCACGGACATCTCCACACTCACGGGTGTTGGTGCTTTCTGCGGTTCTTCTACCTTCTCTTCAAACTCATGGAGTGGGGAAATCCTGAGAGATGACGGAGAGTAAATGAAGTTAGTTTATGGATGACTTAAAATGATAAAGGTTAAGAAAATCAGTTAGCAGATACAATCATAGAGATGTGAAGCTCTTAGGTCTTCACATATACCATGTCATGGTATAATTAAGTGCTGTGAACAGTTCCCTACCTATCCACCTTTGTTTCTCAGATAATGTCCTAACAATGCTTAAAATGTTCAGAACCAGTTCATGGTTGGTTGAATGTTACAGCTAAAGTATTTTATGGGATAAGGAAGCCAGCCCCAAGACCAACCCTCCTTAGTCGTTTGTTAAGACATGCATTGTAGGTTACAGTTTTAGGCTCCTTTGCTTCCCGTGGGGTACCAGTAACATACACATGCTGGCACTGGAAATGACAAACATTTAGAAAACTTTAAAAGAGTGTGAGAAAGTCCTTCCACTGAAAAACATAGGGCAAATGGCATTGAGGGGAGATGGGGATGGGGATGGGGGAAGAACCTACAACACACAGAGGAGTGGATTAGAGTCAGCTGAATAACAAGGAGGAGTGGATTAGAGACAGCTGAATAACAAGGAGGAGTGGATTAGAGACAGCTGAATAACAAGGTGGAGTGGATTAGAGACAGCTGAATAACGAGGAGGAGTGAATTAGAGACAGCTGAATAACAAAGAGGAGTGGATTAGAGACAGCTGAATAACAAGGAGGAGTGGATTAGAGACAACTGAATAACAAGGAGGAGTGGATTAGAGACAGCTGAATAACAAGGAGGAGTGGATTAGAGACAACTGAATAATGAGGAGGAGTGGATTAGAGATAGCTGAATAACAAGAAGGAGTGGATTAGAGACAACTGAATAACAAGGAGTGGATTAGAGACAGCTGAATAACAAGGAGGAGTGGATTAGAGACAGCTGAATAACAAGGAGGAGTGGATTAGAGACAACTGAATAACAAGGAGGAGTGGATTAGAGACAGCTGAATAACGAGGAGGAGTGGATTAAAGACAGCTGAATAACGAGGAGGAGTGGATTAGAGACAGCTGAATAACAAGGAGGAGTGGATTAGAGACAGCTGAATAACAAGGAGGAGTGGATTAGAGACAGCTGAATAACAAGGAGGAGTGGATTAGAGACAGCTGAATAACAAGGAGGAGTGGATTAGAGACAGCTGAATAACAAGGAGGAGTGGATTAGAGACAACTGAATAATGAGGAGGAGTGGATTAGAGACAGCTGAATAACAAGGAGGAGTGGATTAGAGACAACTGAATAACAAGGAGTGGATTAGAGACAGCTGAATAACAAGGAGGAGTGGATTAGAGACAACTGAATAACAAGGAGTGGATTAGAGACAGCTGAATAACAAGGAGGAGTGGATTAGAGACAACTGAATAACAAGGAGTGGATTAGAGACAGCTGAATAACAAGGAGTGGATTAGAGACAGCTGAATAACAAGGAGGAGTGGATTAGAGACAACTGAATAACAAGGAGTGGATTAGAGACAACTGAATAACAAGGAGAAGTGGATTAGAGACAGCTGAATAACAAGGAGAAGTGGATTAGACAGCTGAATAACAAGGAGAAGTGGATTAGAGACAACTGAATAACAAGTAGTGGATTAGAGACAGCTGAATAACAAGGAGGAGTGGATTAGAGACAGCTGAATAACAAGGAGAAGTGGATTAGAGACAACTGAATAACAAGGAGTGGATTAGAGACAGCTGAATAACAAGGAGGAGTGGATTAGAGACAGCTGAATAACAAGGAGGAGTGGATTAGAGACAGCTGAATAACAAGGAGGAGTGGATTAGAGACAGCTGAATAACAAGGAGGAGTGGATTAGAGACAACTGAATAATGAGGAGGAGTGGATTAGAGACAGCTGAATAACAAGGAGGAGTGGATTAGAGACAACTGAATAACAAGGAGTGGATTAGAGACAGCTGAATAACAAGGAGGAGTGGATTAGAGACAACTGAATAACAAGGAGTGGATTAGAGACAGCTGAATAACAAGGAGGAGTGGATTAGAGACAACTGAATAACAAGGAGTGGATTAGAGACAGCTGAATAACAAGGAGTGGATTAGAGACAGCTGAATAACAAGGAGGAGTGGATTAGAGACAACTGAATAACAAGGAGTGGATTAGAGACAACTGAATAACAAGGAGAAGTGGATTAGAGACAGCTGAATAACAAGGAGAAGTGGATTAGACAGCTGAATAACAAGGAGAAGTGGATTAGAGACAACTGAATAACAAGTAGTGGATTAGAGACAGCTGAATAACAAGGAGGAGTGGATTAGAGACAGCTGAATAACAAGGAGAAGTGGATTAGAGACAACTGAATAACAAGGAGTGGATTAGAGACAGCTGAATAACAAGGAGGAGTGGATTAGAGACAGCTGAATAACAAGGAGAAGTGGATTAGAGGCAACTGAATAACAAGGAGTGGATTAGAGACAGCTAAATAACAAGGAGTGGATTAGAGACAGCTGAATAACAAGGAGGAGTGGATTAGAGACAGCTGAATAACAAGGAGGAGTGGATTAGAGACAGCTGAATAACAAGGAGGAGTGGATTAAAGACAGCTGAATAACAAGGAGGAATGAATTAGAGACAGCTGAATAACAAGGAGGAGTGAATTAGAGACAGCTGAATAACAAGGAGGAGTGGATTAGAGACAGCTGAGTAACAAGGAGGAGTGAATTAGAGACAGCTGAATAACAAGGAGGAGTGGATTAGAGACAACTGAATAACAAGGAGGAGTGGATTAGAGACAACTGAATAACAAGGAGGAATGGATTAGAGACAGCTGAATAACAAGGAGGAGTGAATTAGAGACAGCTGAATAACAAGGAGGAGTGGATTAGAGACAGCTGAATAACAAGGAGGAGTGAATTAGAGACAGCTGAATAACAAGGAGGAGTGGATTAGAGACAACTGAATAACAAGGAGGAGTGGATTAGAGACAGCTGAATAACAAGGAGGAGTGGATTAGAGACAGCTGAATAACAAGGAGGAGTGAATTAGAGACAGCTGAATAACAAGGAGGAGTGGATTAGAGACAACTGAATAACAAGGAGGAGTGGATTAGAGACAACTGAATAACAAGGAGGAGTGGATTAGAGACAGCTGAATAACAAGGAGGAGTGAATTAGAGACAGCTGAATAACAAGGAGGAGTGGATTAGAGACAGCTGAATAACAAGGAGGAGTGAATTAGAGACAGCTGAATAACAAGAAGGAGTGGATTAGAGACAACTGAATAACGAGGAGGAGTGGATTAGAGACAGCTGAATAACAAGGAGGAGTGGATCAGAGACAGCTGAATAACAAGGAGGAGTGGATTAGAGACAGCTGAATAACAAGGAGTGGATTAGAGACAGCTGAATAACAAGGAGGAGTGGATTAGAGACAGCTGAATAACAAGGAGGAGTGGATTAGAGATAGCTGAATAACAAGGAGTGGATTAGAGACAGCTGAATAACAAGGAGGAGTGGATTAGAGACAGCTGAATAACAAGGAAGAGTGGATTAGAGACAACTGAATAACAAGGAGGAGTGGATTAGAGACAACTGAATAACAAGGAGGAGTGGATTAGAGATAGCTGAATAACAAGGAGGAGTGGATTAGAGACAACTGAATAACAAGGAGGAGTGGATTAGAGACAACTGAATAACAAGGAGGAGTGGATTAGAGACAACTGAATAACAAGGAGGAGTGGATTAGAGACAGCTGAATAACAAGGAGTGGATTAGAGACAACTGAATAACAAGGAGGAGTGGATTAGAGACAACTGAATAACAAGGAGGAGTGGATTAGAGACAACTGAATAACAAGGAGGAGTGGATTAGAGACAACTGAATAACAAGGAGGAGTGGATTAGAGACAACTGAATAACAAGTAGTGGATTAGAGACAGCTGAATAACAAGGAGAAGTGGATTAGAGACAACTGAATAACAAGGAGTGGATTAGAGACAGCTGAATAACAAGGAGTGGATTAGAGACAACTGAATAACAAGGAGGAGTGAATTAGAGACAGCTGAATAACAAGGAGTGGATTAGAGACAACCGAATAACAAGGAGGAGTGGATTAGAGACAACTGAATAACAAGGAGGAGTGGATTAGAGACAGCTGAATAACAAGGAGGAGTGAATTAGAGACAGCTGAATAACAAGGAGTGGATTAGAGACAGCTGAATAACAAGGAGTGGATTAGAGACAACTGAATAACAAGGAGTGGATTAGAGACAGCTGAATAACAAGGAGGAGTGGATTAGAGACAACTGAATAACAAGGAGTGGATTAGAGACAGCTGAATAACAAGGAGGAGTGGATTAGAGACAACTGAATAACAAGGAGGAGTGGATTAGAGACAGCTGAATAACAAGGAGTGGATCAGAGACAGCTGAATAACAAGGAGTGGATTAGAGACAACTGAATAACAAGGAGTGGATTAGAGACAGCTGAATAACAAGGAGGAGTGGATTAGAGACAACTGAATAACAAGGAGTGAATTAGAGACAGCTGAATAACAAGGAGGAGTGGATTAGAGACAACTGAATAACAAGGAGGAGTGGATTAGAGACAGCTGAATAACAAGGAGTGGATTAGAGACAGCTGAATAACAAGGAGTGGATTAGAGACAACTGAATAACAAGGAGTGGATTAGAGACAGCTGAATAACAAGGAGGAGTGGATTAGAGACAGCTGAATAACAAGGAGAGGATTAGAGACAGCTGAATAACAAGGAGAGGATTAGAGACAGCTGAATAACAAGGAGGAGTGGATTAGAGACAGCTGAATAACAAGGAGAGGATTAGAGACAGCTGAATAACAAGGAGAGGACATGAGGGAGCAGCAGGAGATGGGTGACTTAGTGATTGTTGGTTGGGGACTTATGCTCTAACAGGGGGTAAAGGGAAGAAGAAGGAGGGATAAAAGAAGGAGGAGGAGGAGTAGAAGAAGGAGGAAGAGGAGGAGAAGAAGGAGGAGGAGGTGCAGGAGGAGGAGGAGGAAAAGAATAAGGAGGAGGAGAAGAAGAAGGAGGAGGAGAAGAAGGAGGAGGAGGAGAAGCAGAAGAAGGAGGAGGATAAGAAGAAGGAGGAGGAGGAGAAGAATGAGGAGGAGGAGGAGAAGAAGAAGAAGAAGAAGAAGAAGAAGAAGAAGAAGAAGAAGAAGAAGAAGAAGTAGAAGGAGGAGGAGGAGAAGAAGAAGAAGGAGGAGGAGGAGAAGAAGAACAAGGAGGAGGAGGAGGAGAAGAAAAAGAAGAAAGAGACGTAGAAGAAGAAGGAGCAGAAGAAGAGGGAGCAGATAAGAAGAAGAAGAAGAAGAAGAAGAAGAAGAAGAAGAAGAAGAAGAAGAAGAAGAAGAAGAAGAAGAAGAAGAAGAAGAAGAAGAAGAAGAAGAAGAAGAGCAGCAAACAACAACAACAAAATGAAGAAGAAGAGACGATTCAAACTCATTGTTACAAGATTGTGTTGACTTCGGAGCGATACTGGTGGAAACACATAGCCCCATTACTAGGGATTGAACTTGTAGCACAATCTCTGTAAGTGAACATGAAATGTAGCCCACACTACCATCTGGTCTTGTCTTGTCTTCTTCCACAGACAGACACGTTTTTCTTGCTTTTGCCTTCTCTAGCTTTGAACTCAAGCATAGCCCACCCACAGGCTACTATTTCTAGTGAAACTGGACTGATTTTTGGACGTGAATTAGCGGATCAAACACCTGACCCCCAGGCCAACAGGCGAGTGTCTAGCCACTATGCCCTGTGATGTGTTTGGACAATCCACTTTTCTTAGCCTGAGTGCACAGGACGAGTAGGTGGCTAGCTTTGGGGTAGTGAGCACAGTTTCACAATTCTGACATATGGGCTTCGAAATCAGTGACAGGTCACTTGGAAGCAAAGTGCTTTTCGTTAATTTTCACAATGATATGAACATCGGCTGAATGTAAAATTGTTTTCAATAAAATCACAAACAGCCAAACATTGCTTGGTGTTGACTGCGACATCCTTTATAGGATATAAAAAAGAGAGTGCTAAAGTGCTATATAGAACCTGTATTACTGTATGGCAGTGAATCTTAGAATGTAAGTGAACAAATTAGGAAGAACTTTGAAGCAATAGAGATGTGGTTTTTTAAATGAATGTTGCGAATTCTTTAGACTACCAGAGTAACTAACAACGATTGTCTGAAAGAGGCTAATGAAACTAGAACATTATGTACAACAATAAAAAAAAAAGACAAACAGATTTCTTTGGTCATGTGACGAGAAGAGAGATTTTAGAGAACATCATGACAACTGGACAGATCGAGGGAAAGAGAGGCAGAGGCAGACCAAGAGAAATTATGCTGGATAGATTGAGACGGTGGCATGGAGGAATATCATCTGCAGAGCTGATCCAGAAAACCAGAGACCGAGATCCCTGGAAAGTCATGAACGCCTACGTCAGCCGGTATGGCACATGATGATGATGATGATGATATATAAAACACATTTAGAAATGTGTTTCTTTGAAACTATCAATTATTCAGGTTTGCTAACATTTAATGATAATTAATTCTTCTTGTTTGCCTCCACCATCTTTTCTAGAGTGGTTCGTAGATTACATTAAGAGTCTTCTATTAAAACTATCTTCAGCAGTTGTTTTGCTTGATCTGAATGTTGGCTGAAAATATAAATTTAAAATAATTTGTTCTTACATACACAAGTTCTCCAAACTCAATCTGTAGTGGGCTTCTGTCTGTTTGTACATTAATTAACAGCTCCGGAGGGTTTCTGTCTGCTTCCACATTATTAACGAGCTCTGATGCTTCTGTCCTTTCTTCTAACATGATTAGGTCTTCTGCTGACTCCATTTCCTTCACTGATGAAGGATTTGTTGTTGATTCTATACATGTTGTCAATGGTTCATCTTTCCCTTCTTTGGTGACCATTTGTTGACTGTCTCTCAACATGCCTGCTGCTTTGAATTCAGCCACATTGTTGTTGTTCCATTTTTTCACCTGTTGAAATATGAAAGTGTCATTAATTTATTCCTTATCAAGATAGTCATCACACTTTTAATAAATAATGACTCAAAGAAAAGAAGATTAATTCACTTGGATCATTTTATACCAAGCAACTTGTGCGTTCACTGGCTACTCAACAATATTGTACACTAGTGTGCTAGGTAGAAGAAAACTTAACATGCTTTGATCAACAGTTGCTAATGCGTGTGTGCTTGTGCATGTGCACATGAGAGAGAGAGAGAGAGAGAGAGAGAGAGAGAGAGAGAGAGAGAGAGAGAGAGAGAGAGAGAGAGAGAGAGAGAGAGATTATTTGTATGTATGTTTGCATAAAGAGAAGTAAAAGTAAATTACCATTTTCTAAACCCTGAGGTGTGATGGGTATATGATGAGTAAATAAAAGTAAATGACTCTTATGTGTTGGGTATACAGTGCTACCTATTTATGCTCCAGTCAGCATGTTACAGGCAGATATTACAACAATATCGCAAGGGCCGTCTTAACATCCCAGGACATTTGCTGGTAGCCCTTCTAGTCCCAGCTGACCTGGCAGTCCAGGCCAGTACCAACACAAAATCTGCCTCTCTAGAAATTTGAACACATAACTACCGGGCAACACATAAGCGTGCAAGTCACTTCACCACCTCGACTCTCTGGGAATATTCATTAATTCATTCAGTAGCATGTCCTTTGCAGAACCATGCTCCCATAACAACCTTCCGGAAAACTTCTCTGTCATAAGCAAGTTGTCCCGCGTCCGATACACCCATCCAAAGATCATTCGCCACATCCTGCACCCATCCTCTCTTTGGCCTTCCTCTTCCTCTCTTCCCAGACATATACCCCTCCACTATTGTTCTCTCCAAACTTTCATGACGTTTCAAGTAATCAAAATATATCAATTTTCTTTGTTGTATCGTCTTTAATAGCCAATCCTTCAATGTTCAGCTCTAGGAACATGGTACTAGTTAATTAGTTGTATAGACCAAACTGCACTCTTTGGGCTATGTGATGTTATGTCACACTAACCGGGCTACGGGATCATATGTCACACCAACCGGGCTATGTTATCATATGTCACACTAACCGGGCTATGTGATGTTATGTCACACTAACCGGGCTATGTGATGTTATGTCACACTAACCGGGCTATGTGATCATATGTCACACTAACCAAGCTATGTGATCATATGTCACACTAACCGCCTGAACTTTCCAGATGATTTCCTGACACCAACTTCAGCCAGGGTCAACCTGTCAGCCCAGATCTGTGGATAAAGTCCGCCTTGAGGGAATTCGAACACATGACTACATGGCCGTCCCACTAGCATGCTAGCCACTGCCCTGTCATGGTGCCTGTATATAGATATAGCTATTATTAATACTACAGACTATAACAGATGTACAAGAAAAGCCACCTTAAAGTCTTGTGTCTGCAGTATTCCATTGATTCCAATTCTGATCTTCCCGCCTTTCTGCAGCTGCCGAGCAACTTGGTTTCCCACTGAACCTTCAATGTTGTAATATTCTTCTGAATTTTTGAAACCTGAAAATGAGTTTTACTGGCATTTTGATAACCACTTTCATATTAGCAGTTTTATATTGTCATAGCTGTTTTCATATTGTCATTACTTGCTGTCTCATATTGACTAATCTTCATGTGTACAGGTCATGTGTGATTGGCTATTCTTCTTGTGTACCAATGAACAGGTCATGTGTAATTGGCTATTCTTTATGTGTACCAATGAACAGTCCTGTGTGATTGGTTATTCTTTACGTGTAGTAATGAACAGTCCTCTATGATTGGCTATTCTTTATGTGTATTAATGAACAGTCCTGTGTGATTGGTTATTCTTTATGTGTACCAATTAACAGTCCTGTGTGATTGGCTATTCTCTATGTGTATCAATTAACAGTCCTGTATGATTGGCTATTCTTCTTGTGTACCAATTAACAGTCCTGTGTGATTGGCTATTCTTTATGTGTATCAGTTAACAGTCCTGTGTGATTGGCTATTCTTTATGTGTACCAATTAACAGTCCTGTGTCATTGGCTATTCTTTATGTGTACCAATTAACAGTCCTGTGTGATTGGCTATTCTCTATGTGTATCAATTAACAGTCCTGTATGATTGGCTATTCTTTTTGTGTACCAATTAAAAGTCCTGTGTGATTGGTTACTCTTTTGGTGTATCAGTTAACAGTCCTGTGTGATTGGCTATTCTTTATGTGTACAGATTAACAGTCCTGTGTGATTGGTTATTCTTTATGTATACTAATCAACACATCATGTGTGATTGGATATTCTTCATGTGTACTAATCAATGTGTCATATGTAATTGAAAATTTATCAATTAGCCACAGTGTACTAAAGTTCAGTTCAGTTCAGTTCAGTCGCGATTCCAACATCACAGCAACAGGTCGTCCCCATTATGCTCCGTTCCTGTGCCAGTGAATATCACATAAAATGTTCCCCACTGCCCCATGTTAGCCACGCCATTATATCTCCGAAATGAAGTTCACGCAACAAAACAACCTTGGACAGATGTAAAAACTTTCACTGTACATAATGCCGTCACCAGAATGCCAACACAAAGGTCCTCTACGAAACATGCAGTTCATCCTTGATGGAAGCGGTAGTCACTATCCCAAACAGATGTTCGCCTACAAAGTCTACATTCCTAGATGTTGTTGTTCCGTTTCTAGATGTTTTCTAGCCAGCCATGCCATTTTTCTCTGAAATGTAGTTCATGCAACAAAACAACCTCAAACTTATGTAAAAAACCATTTCACTGTACATAATGCCATTGCCAGAATGCCAACACAAAAGACAGCATACTAAAGGAATCACAGCATATTTATGTTTAGAAGGTGTGCATTTATGTTTAGAAGGTGTGCATTTATGTTTAGAAGGTGTGCATTTATGTTTAGAAGGTGTGTATCTATGTTTAGAAGGTGTGTATCTATGTTTAGAAGGTGTGTATCTATGTTTAGAAGGTGTGTATCTATGTTTAGAAGGTGTGTATCTATGTTTAGAAAGTATGTCTCTATGTTTAGAAGGTGTGTATCTATGTTTAGAAGGTGTGTATTTATGTTTAGAATGTGTATCTATGTTTAGAAGGTGTGTATCTATGTTTAGAAAGTGTATCTATGTTTAGAAGGTGTGTATATTTAGCCATTGCTGACTGGTCTAAAATTATGTGACAGGCACCGTATATCCAATACGTTTTACCCTGTGACGGCAATAGACATGAGATTTTGTTGTTGTTGTTGTTGTTGTTGTTGTTGTTGTTGATGTTTGTTGTTTGTTGTTACTTTCCCAATTTGGCAGCTCATATGGACTTTTGGGACTGAATAATTCAAAACATGTCCCCAAAAAAAACATCACAATGCACCATTGAGGTAAATGTTGACAATCTTGAACAGGTGAATCATTTTGACTACCTTAGGACAGTCGTATAATATCATTTGGAAGATACCTTGTAGAGATTATAGCAAGAATCATTTAAACTATATTGCAACAGTCACAGTGTGAGATGGAAGATGCCTTGTTGAGATTAGAGCAAGAATCATTTAAACTATCTCGGAACAGTTATAACATCAGATGGAAGATGTCTTACAGAGATTAGAAGAGTCATAATATTGGATAGAAGATCATGACTCCAAACTTTTCTGTCATTTGATATTTTGATATTTATTTTTATATTGTTGTTTATAATATTATTTCTTGCCTTGTTTAAGTTTGTCACATACATGCTTCTCTGTCATCCTCTGCCTCTCTTGTCTTGTATATTTTCCTACAAATGGTCTGCATCCCGCTTCTTCTGTGATTCTTGTAATGTACTGCATTTTAAAAAATCTAGCCAGATTTTTTTAATATGTTCAGGCCAAAAGTATTAGATATAATAACACACCATGCTTTGCTTACATATGAACAATAGATGACTACACAATGTGCATAGTTTTTGACAAAGGGAGTTAGAACACTCATGACAGAGTAATTTCTGAAGCCTTACTTGCAAAGGCATCAATAACACCTTGATTGTTTATCCCTGCAGCACCTCCAAATGTTAGCCATGAATCCAAATTAGGAAGAGCTTCGTCTAAGAATTTCTGACCCCGCACAAACTTGCCCACAGCCAAAGTATTGAGCTCAGATTTCCAGTAGGAATGAAGTTTGTGTCTGAGTTTCTGACTGCTCTGACTAATGGCTAGCAAATCTCTGTCTTCTGTGGCCTCCCTGTGACAGTTTGTCAGTGGGCAGACATGTTTCAGTGGACCTGATGAGGATAAAACATTACATCAGTTGGCATATATTAAGGTTCATATAGCTGGTTTCTCTCTCTCTCTCTCTCTCTCTGTCTCTCTCTCTCTCTGTCTCTCTCTCTCTCCCTTTCTCTGTCTGTCTGTCTGTCTGTCTGTCTGTCTGTCTGTCTGTCTGTCTGTCTGTCTCTCATGTTAGATTCTTACAGGTGTATTCTCTTTCTTTCTCTGTCTCTGTCTCTCTTTCTGTCACTCACTCTCACTCTCTCTCTCTCTCTCTCTCTCTCTCTCTCTCTCTCCCTCTCTCTCTCTCTCTCTCTCTCTCTCTCTCTTTCTCTCTGCCTCACATATAGTATGTTCTTTCTTTCTTTGTGGCAAAATTGTTCATTCTTTTTCTCTTCCCCGTTTTTATTTTTTATTTTTTTTTGGCTGTTGCTCGCTTTGAACTCAAACGTATTCCATACACTTCTAGTAACACTGGACTGAATGTTGCATGTGGATTAGCTTTCCCTATTACCAGTGTACCTTGCCATTAAGCGAACTCACTCCGACTTCAGAGGTACTTGTAATTTACATCCCAAGCCAAGGGTGACCTGTTGATCTCATTCTGAATGTCTCTCTCTATCTCTCTGACTACCATCTATCTATATATCTGTCTCTATGCACATACATAGGTACGTATGTGTGTATGTGTGTGTTTGTGTGTGCATGAGCACATACTCACAAATACAACAACTCAGTGACCTATTAACATTTAATACTTATACCTTCACATCTATGGAGACACATGTTAGGACATAACCAGGTCATTATTCTGGACAGCACGTAAGAATTCAGCCTAGGTTGGTCATGGCTCCTCCACAGGTTTTGGGGATATAACTGCCAAAACACTCCAAGAACATTCCCAGGAGAAACACAGGCAGAAAAAGGAGGCAATAAATGACAGCTTATTTCTCTCTTGGGTAATCTCTTAATGAATCTTCTCAATCATGAATTTGGGAATGAGGGAATAGAGCATGGAACTGTTGGAGTGGGAGATCGAGTATGGAAATTTTAGAGTGGGGATTCAAGAATGGAAATGTTACAATCAGGATTCAAGTATGGGGCTGTTAGAGTGGGGATTCAAGTATGAGACTGTTAGAGTGGGGATTCAAGTATGGAACTGGTGGATGAAGTGATTAAGTATGGAACTGTTGGAGTGGGAAACTGTTAGAGTTGGGAATCGAGTATGGAACTGTTGTATTGATATATCCAGTATTCATCTATGGAAATGGGGAATCAAGTATGGAACTGGTGGCAATGACTGCAAACTAGGCCAGTTCTGGTGTGTAAGTAAGCAACTCACAACAGGGACAATCAACAGGTACAATTAACAGAGACAATCAACAGGGACAATGAACAAGGACAATCAACAGCCGTGTCCTTTGACTTCTAATCAGAGAGACCAAACACGGGCTTCTCCCATATTCAGTGACATAGATGCTTCACAACTATCGTAGTCTGTATTTAAACATAGAATTAATTGTTTTATTACCTGCAGTAGAAGGTGTTTCATTACCTGCAGTGGAAGGTGTTTTATTACCTGCAATAGAAGGTGTTTTATTACCTGCAGTAGAAGGAATTTCATTATCTGCAGTGGAAGGTGTTTTATTACCTGCAGTAGAAGGTGTTTATTATTGCTGTAGAAGGTGTTTTATTACCTGCAGTAAAAGGTATTTTATTACCTGCAGTAGAAGGTGTTTTATTACCTGCAGTAGAAGGTGTTTTATTACCTGCAGTCTTGGGTCTTGTGTGAGTTGCCACTGGTGAGTTCTCCTTGTAGGTTGCGCTAACTTTTGTCCCAGATGTCAAAGGTCGACCTTTCACTTCAACTAAAGCAATGATAACAAGGAGTTAGGACAAATTAAGCAATTAATCATGATGGATGTTCAATATAAGCTGTTGTAAGCAAATATTTGACTTTGTCAGCTATTAGCACAAGTTGTATGTGAAGTCCGAGGAAAGGCCTGACGGACACATAATCAGACCATTAGCATTGGGACTCTTCGCTGGCTGTTGTAGATGATGACGGAGCCATGCATGGGAATACCTCGAGTGCTGTGATGTTGTTTTTTGACTCAACTCAACTCAACTCAACTCAGTTGTATGTGAATCTACACTGACTATAGCATACATTTTGTTGTTATACTGTTTCCATGTGTGCTGATCAAAACTATGTGCTCTATGTGATAAAAATCTTAGCTCAAGGGCTTGCGGTCTGCTAGCACAGCTTAGAGGTAAGATTAGCCATGGTTATAATAACTGTAATTCTTTAGCCTTTGAAATGAGACAGCATTGATATGTCAAATTCCTGTGAAAAAAATAATAAACATAAACAATCAACACAAATACATATACTCGACCTCAATGACATCTTTATGAGTGTCACCGCCTCACTTGCACAGATAATAAAGGGCTGCAATTCCAGCCCAAGGGAAACCATTGAGTCGAGCAGGACCCGAGTAATCTAGAACCTTCTCGAAAGAGATGGTCACCAAGTCCATGATTCCGTGGGCACTGATGTGGCCCGCCTAATGCAGGGTCCACGAGGAACTCGGACAGAGTTACCGCCCGTGTCGAGTTAGGACACGCGGAGACCGGCAGAGGACAACCGGACTGGAGAGAGACAACAGGGCCTGCCTGAGAGGGACTCATAGATAGTGATAGATATACTAGGGCTAGATAGTGTGCTAGATTGTTGTATGACAACTATATGTTTGATGTTTAACTATATGTGATATGTAAGATAAGAGAGCGCGGGTCTGTTTACCCACTGCGCCAACTGTACACTTCATACAATAAATGTTCTATATCCTAGCGAACAGTGTATTGTTGCCTGTATGAACCCGAACCATTATTTAGATCAGAGTAAGACCATGACAGGCTTTTTGGGGGCTAGTTTTCCGGTTTTGGCATAGAATGTTTTCTTAAAAACCTGTTAAATGCCATGTAAAATTAATTATTTAAGCATATCACATGGATTTTTGATAACACATTGATTGGTTTAAATCAAAGAAATTATTACCGTTACAAGTTTACATAAAACTAGTAGCTATCTAGCAGTGACATAGAAATAATCTGAGTCCCTCGGCAATGTCTCACCATTGCCTCCGTAGCGCCTCTTTATTTTGATTCTGTAAACAATTTTTTTTTCCCGACATGTTACTATTTTGACATTTTTTTTTGTGACAGTGACTAATGTTTTCTCGCTCCACGAGCAGATTGTTCCGCAACAAGTGCCGCGTCCAACCGATGAAACCTTTCCAACAGTAACGAGAGTACAAGGCAACATCGAGGAGCTTCAAAATTCAGAGCTAAGTTTCACCTCATACTCATTGTACTTCTAAGCTGTACTTCTCATGTTTCATCAATGTATTATTTTGTATCATATTGATTTCTTTGCATATTCATAAGCTTGTCACCAACATAACCTTGCATTTTGATTTACACATTAATAATTAGGGGAGTAAACCAAATTTTCGACCACATAACATATTTTTTTCTAAGGGATTTAACTCTATAAACTTAACAAACAATTAAACCTCAAAATGTCTAGTTTAGATCAATGCATTGAGCAAGGAATAAAGTTAGGTTATAAAGAAGAAAAACTGTCAGAATGGGCACAGAAAACACACGCAGAAAACATTGCCCGTGAAGAAAGAGCGATGGAACGAGAAGAAAGGAAACTGCAAATGGAGGCCGAGGAAAAGAAATTGCAAGCAGAAGAAAAGAAATTGCAAATGCAAGCAGAAGAAAAGAAACTGCAAATGGAGGCCGAAGAAAAGAAATTGCAAATGCAAGCAGAAGAAAGGAGACTGCAAATGGAGGCCGAAGAAAAGAAATTGCAAATGCAAGCAGAAGAAAGGAGACTGCAAATGGAGGCCGAAGAAAAGAAATTGCAAATGCAAGCAGAAGAAAAGAAAATGAAATTGCAAATTGAAGAGAAGAAAATACAATTGCAGGCTCAGGAGAAACAAATGGAGCTTGAGGCCGCCGCCAAACAGGCCCAACTAAATGCCGAGACACAGATTAAACTAAAACAGATGGAAATGGAGACCAACGCAGAAATATCGATAAATAAGTTAAGAAGTAAAGAAGAAGAACAACGATATAACAAGTACAAAGGTCTCGTGAAGGCTTTCTGTTCTGGAGATTCCATCTCCGCCTACTTAGAAAATTTTGAGTGTCTCATGTCTCATCATAAAATCAGTAAATCAGATTGGGCATTTATTCTAATGAGAAATTTGGCTCTTGAACCACTGAAAGTAATAGAGACAATACCACAGGAAATGCGAAAAGACTATGAGTATCTAAAACAACGCATTCTCCAACATTTTTCTTTAGACACTGCAGGTTACCAACAACAATTTGCCAAATTATCTCCACAACCAAACCAAACCTTTATAGATTATGTCAGTACAGTCCAAGACATATGCACAAAATGGATTAACTCGGCTGTCAAAGACTCAACCGCATCCCCTCCGCCAGGGAGAGCGGTCAATCCTGGAGGGACCAGGAGGAGATACGGTGCCCGAGGCAAGAGCAGGGGAGATGAGGGAATAGTGGAAGGTTAGCCACTCCCTCATGATACACGCAGGCGGTGTGCAGAGAGTTAGCACTCTAATCACGATACCACCACACCTCATGAAGCCAGAGCACAGTTGAGTAGACACTCAACAGGCCACGTTTTGCCAGCAGCGTGCGATGTGAGGTAACACGCACGAAGGAGAAGGTCACCCCCGCGGGGTGTGTAACCACGGGAGAGATGTCCGGCAGACGGGAGACTGGACTTGGGGCGTTCACGTCGTTTAGAATAGCGTTAGGAGTTTTGTGTTCACTAGTAGATAGAGTTAGCATAGGGTTAGCAGTTTGTGTTAGATAATTCTGTGGCTGTATATTGTGTATTGCATTAGCGACTGTTTACCGCTTGTAAGCGAGCCAACGGCAATAAAATGGACCATGCATTTTGCCTCCCACACGACTTGCAAGTTGTCTTGTATGGGTGTGTGAGAAGTACCCGATGATGCCTGTCAGTTAAGTTGTTGACAGGCCAGGGTAATTGTGGTGTCAAGAAGTGGTGCTTGGACGAAAGCGCCAAGCTAATACCCACAGTAAAGGGTAATTGTGGTTGTCAGAAGTGAAGCTTGAATGTAATATTCAAGCTACTCCACTCGTCCACGAGGCTCTAGACTAGGGTTTAATTTGTGTAGTGACGATGATTTGTGCAGACGAGAGAATTTTGCAAGCTAGAAATGTGCCTATCGTGACGTATTAAACTGTTTAATTGTGTTTATGAAGTATTTATTTAGTCAAAGTATGTATTCATCAAAGCTGTAAGTATTAATATTCTTGCTTTCTCATATTTATTTATATATTTACCTTTTTGTTGAGAAATGAGTACCAAAAATGATTCACGGCGGAGCGATACAAAGCCAGCCGACAATATCGATTTTTCATCGCGCTGTGCTGTGACGTCAGATGATTGACAAACAGTCGTCTGGGCTCATTAGCATACAGCAATCGAGTGTGTAGAGAATTGCTAAACAGCTGCTCGCCTGAATCGGTACGTTATATCATTTATTATTTATTTATTTCAACTACTAAAGGAATATATTTATTTATTTAAACATTATGATGTTATTTTTATTTCTTTAAAAGCAGATATGCATATTTTTGGTCATATTTCCTATGTGTTTACCGTCACGATGGAACTATTTTTTGGCCAGGCAGATGATACTTGCCTGCACAACACGTACAGAAATTAAATAGATTAGTAACGTAAGGCAATAACTGATAGAGCAAAGACAGGACATTGACATTTAATTTATTTAATACATATTCTAGTTGTTCGTGAACCTGTCTGTCATTGTCTAAGTCATTGTCCTTAGGGGTCTGGGTTAACATATCGTGTAATAGGCCTGATTACTACGGCCCTGCATATCAAAGGGCGAACTACACCTGATTACGGCCCTGTGTACCAAATATAATGTTGCTGGTAACGACACGTGTCTCCACCCTAGAGTACCAAGGTGACCTGTGGCAACGGAGTTCCGTTCCCCGATTCCTCGGGAACGTTAAAGCTGAGTACACTTATATATTTTGGCATGCAATTTGATTAATAGTGCATCTCTTTTTCAGCTTTTGAGACACTATTGTATTTTTTGTGCTCTGTTTTTTCAGCATTAAATTTTGCAGGGCATAAACAGAGAGTGCAATTTGTAGCACTCATATATTAGGAAACATAACATATCAAAGAGAAATAAGTAAATAATTACCAAACAGCATGTCAACGTTACGTGATTTTATAAGAGAAGGCAAAGCATTAGGATACACAGGAAAAGAATTAGAAAAGTATTCTGATCAAAAATATAAAGAAGCAAAAGATGCTGAGACTGCTGAACGTATACGAAAAGAGAATGCTGAAAGAGAGGAACGCACACGAAAATGGGATGCGGAAAGAGAGGAACGCACACGAAAATGGGATGCGGAGAAAGAGGACCGTGAACGAAAAAGACAACACGAATTAGAAACTAGGGAAAATGAAATAGAAATAAAACATCAAAAACATATGGCACAACTAGCTGAGATGACAAAACAAAAAGAAATGGTGATTGAGCAACAACAGTTAGAACACAATAGGAAGATTAAACAACAACAGTTAGAACATGATAATAAGATTAAACAAACTCAAGTAGAATCAGAGACACGGTTAAAGATGAAACGTATAGACTTAGACTCACGCGCAGAAATCGCTGCCACTAAACTAAGAAGTCAACAAGAGGAAAATAAGTTCAAGAAGTACAAAAATATTATCAACCCATACGGTAAAGATGACTCCATATCAGCATGGACAGATAATGTGGAATATCAATTCAAATATCACCAAGTTCCATTAGAGATGTGGGCCCCAATTTATATGAGAAATCTCAGTGGTGAGCCCCTTAAAGTAATAGAAGATATACCAACAGAGCTCAAATCTAACTATCAATACATCCATGATAGGATTATGCAGCACTTTTTTCTTGATGCCCCTGGGTATCAGGTTCAATTCTCAAATTTAAAACCTAAACATAATGAGACATTCATTGATTACGTCTCAACTGTGCAGATGGTACTAAACAGGTGGCTTAAAGCAGCTAACATAGGAAAAGACTTTGATAGATTAAAAAACCTAATAGCTATGGACAAGGTTATATCTACTATACCTTCTCCTTTTGCTAAGTTTTTGCAGCAGTCAGACATTGAGAACATCGAGCAGTTTCAGAAAATAGGCTCGAAATATTTTTCTGCAAACAGAGATATTTTTAAGACCTCAATTGACTCGGAAATAGTTTCTTGTGTGAAAGACCAACCAAAAAATTATCAGAAGAATAGAAAACCATTTCATAAAGTCCACAAGAAAGAAAGTAAAGTATCAAAATGCATCTACTGTCAATTTTTTCATGACACTTCTTCAATGTGTGACAAATCGCCAGATTATCCGGCACATCTGGAAAATGTCATCAAAAAGCAGCAAAGTAAAAGATCTGCACGCAGGCGTGCGATCAAATGTTTTTTTTTGTTCCTGTTATGGCCATTATAGTAATAAGTGCCTTGGCCGGCAGCGTATGAAAGCCAGTAATGCCATTTTGATTGACACCTCTTTAGATAGTGGTAGTAAGAATAAATGTAAAGTTGAAAGTGACTTACCTAATAACCAAGCAGAAAATGTTTGTGGTGCATACGATATGTTGAGCTTCGACAGCTGTGAACGATGTCACCAATTCCATACAGACGCGAAACTAGAGTGTGGACATACAGTACTATGCTCATCTGAGAGTGTAAACGCAGCAGTAGCCTCCAGAGGCAATCTTGTGTTCCACAATGCGATGGTCAATGATGTAGCATGCCAGTGTTTGCTGGACAGCGGCAGTACCCTTATTGGTCTTCGGAAAGAACTGGTGAATCCGGGTGATTACACAGGTGATACTGTCAAATGCCGTACCTTTTCGGGTAACATTGAAATCTACCCTTTGGCAAAAGCCCAGATTGACTCTCCTTTTCTCTCTGGTACCTTTACCTGTGCAATACTGAACAACCCTTGTACTGATTTAATTCTGGGGTGCTTACCCCAACTAAAACATTGTACGATTGATGAAATAGTTGCATGGGAAAAAGTAAAGGCAACTATTACAACAGCCAAAACAGACACTTCAAAACATAACATATTACAAGATGAGACACTACTGATGCTTTCTACAACCAGCACAGATGACACAACCAAACAGAAACTTTTACACCACCAGAAATCTACTCTTAATGTGTCTCCATACTTAAAATTGTTAAAGGTCAAAGCCAGAGTGACCAAAAATGCATCTTGTTTATTTAGACGTAAGAATGGCATTTCAACTACAGGTCATGCTACTGGTAACCATGAACAGGTGTTACCTGAACAACACCGGTTAACTATGCCAAAATATGCACATAAAACACCGGTGACTGGTCATCTTGCATACAACGACACCAAACCAGGTTTTTTCAAGAAGATAAAATTATGTTTTCATAATGTATTTGCGTGTAATGTCTGTCAACAATTGGTACAAAAGTTTAAGGGTAGACATCCTACAACTGAAGTACAACCTTCTATACTGGCTCCCAAGCCATTTGATAGAGGAAGGGTCAGTTCTACCACAAACACACAAACAACGGTGCAAGAACCACTGATCTTGAACTTGATCAAGACAGATTTAGGCTACTTCCATACCAACGAAATGGCAACGACTATTCAAGGTGGTACATAACCATGGTACATGTTGACTATGAAATATCGATAAACAGACACTTAGAGATATTCCATGTCAACATGCGTAAACTTCACTTTTCAAGACAAGAGACAGAAGTAGATGACAGACGAACATATTGCACCAACACCTAAGTGATCAGACGACAGACATACATAGCGCAACTACACTAGTTAGTGAGACTGGCAAATCCGACGAGGGGCATACATGTAGTGAACTTATAGAATACACATGAATAAATCAGAATACTGATGACTGGACAATACACCTACTGAAACTGAGACATGCCTTTGACAGAGTGCGACTCTTCGGTCTCACTGTCAAACCAAGTAAAGTCAAATTGTGCCTAAAATAAATTCATTTTTGGGTCATGTCATTTCTCAAGTCCAACTATAGACTGACCTGAAAATTAGTACCAAAATTATGAATCTGACCATGTCTAACAGAAAGAAACAGGTCAGAAGCCTTTTGGAATTAGTAAATTACTCAGAAATTATAATTCTATATTCCAATGTTTTAAAAGCATTTGTGAAATGAAATGTGAAAGATGCATTATTAATTTCTGCATTGTCAAAAATTGAAAATTCTTTTTTGTAATATTCCAATCCTCCGCTTGCCTAATCCTAGGCTCGTTTATTATTCTAGGACAGATGCTAGCAGTACTAGGCCAATTTTTTGAGGGCATCTTCCACCCGAGTTGCTACGTGAGCCGTAAGATCACACCTGCTGAGTCCAGAGATTGCATATCACAGTTGCAACCCTAAGCGTCATCTATGCAGTGAGAAAGCTCCATCGAGTTCTGACGGATGTTCACTGCATTGTCCAGACCGACAACTCCCCGATCACGGTCATAGAAAGTGGTGTGCATCAAAATGACCGGATATACAGGTGGTCACTAATTTTACCATCTGAGGTAATAATACCTGAAATCCCACATAATAATGTAGAGTGATAGTTAGTACATGAATACAGTACAATATGCTATGTAAAATAGGTTACATATACACCCATGGTGTGCTTAAGAGTGTACCAAGTACAACGAACTATCATGTGTCCGTAGACATTAACTGGAGAACTGTGCTACAGAACTTAGATACTACCGTGTGAATCAGGACAGCTCATTTCCAACTAAGCTCCAGTCCGGTGTATCATTTGTGTGAAATGTAGAAAACAGTGTCAGAACAGTGCTTAATTTCAGACACATAAAGACTAAGCTACGACACCAGCGAATCTCTACACGTGCACTACCGAGGAACATTATTATGACCGTAAAATGTATTTCAGATACCCAGGCAAATTATGTAGTTATATTGTGCCTATACCAATATTCAAACATGAAGGCAACTACTAACCTGAGAGAACTGAATACTGTGTATATAAACTTAATGTGATATGTAAGATAATATTTTAACATAGTGATAGATGAGAGATAGAATTAGGTAATATAATAAGTCTCATTTATTTAAATAGTATAGTTAGTACAGTAATCAACCCAGCTATTTAGCTTAAAATATTAGGTTAGACGTAAAAAAATAGGTAATTACAAGCTAAAGTAAAATTTTAATAGAAATAGTACCATTTAGAGTGTTACATTTCATTTAGCTTTAGTTTAGGTTAGTTTATTCCATATTAAGGAAAACCATACCATCGATCAAACATTACCAATAATTAGTATTATCATTTTACATACATCATTTACATAATTTAGATTAAGAACATTAATCATATGATTCATTTTCAATCTAACAACATTAGATAGTATAGTATTAGAAAAGTACATAATTTATGTTCACATCATCCAGGTAATTAAGGTACATAACTCATATCACACTAATTACATTTAAATAGTTACATTACATCCCTTAGATTAGATAAACATAACGAGTAGGATAAACAGATAATATAATTAACATAATAGAACTTAGGTAACACATTAAATACTTAGTTATAAAAGGAGAATAGTTTATTATAATATAAAATATGATACTTTAGGTTAGTGTAACATACTAGATGATGAGATCAAAGGGACAAGCCATCAACCCTGTCTCGCCCATGTAAATATAATGTACATATATGACTCGTGCAATGACTAGCGCACAGTCATGAGGCTCAATCATCTCAAACTGAGCCAAACGTGTACAGTCTCACTCCAAGGTTTTTAAATAAGCAGAAGAATAAGTATGGAGGGATGAGTGATGTGTGATAGAAGTAAGGGTGAAAGGAGTATGACAGAAGTGTGAAAGTGAGAATGAATGAAAGATAGACGGGAGAGAATGCAAGCAGTCAGCAAATTCTTCTGCTGCCTGCCACGACTTTTAATATTTGTTTGCGTTAATGTTGGTTTTCGCTAGGGAAATTGTGTTGGTGTGAATGTGTTGTCTGTGATATAGTTTAGAACTTAGAATACAGTATTTTGGGTTTCATAACAATGGAATGTAGTCACGAATTCAGTGTTATACACCTGCTTGTGGCCACATTGAACAAAATTATGGCACTCAAAAAACTAACATACATACACAGATAAGTTAGAAATATAGGGTAGAAGTTAGATTAGTAGATTTATTACATCCAAACACGCAAACAACCAGAAAAACAAACATATAAATTGCATACACTATTTGTAGATCAAAGGCAGATAACTTTGGGGCCAGGGGACATAATAGACAACGAAGAACTAAATTAACAGTGTAATAAAGTCTTACGCGCGGAAGCGAAGTAGGTAAAGCCTGTCGCACACACTCTTGTAGAATGGTTGTTAAATATTATATGGGGGACATGAAGCAATTCATGTGTTGACCCTAAGAAAGTCAACTTTGTATGGGTAGTAAGTTAATTTACTATGTGAGGGCAGGTCTTATAAGACAACGGTCCGGTTCAGACATACCTCTGATAAATATAATATAGCATGTGAGAAGGGGCTCACGCCAACCAGGCAAGTTTGTGGCGATTGCCAGTAGCCAAGTGAGGCTTTACTACATTGTGACAATAGTTGTTAATAGTCTATTGGAAAGCCCAGAGCCAGGTTATCTAGAGTCTTTGACAAAAATTAGAGACACTAATTTTTTGTGTAGAAACCTCCTTGCGTCACAACCAATAAGTGAAAGTTGATGACGCAACACAAGAGGGGCGGGTGTGTGTCAAAGACTCGAACCGCATCCCCTCCGCCAGGGAGAGCGGTCAATCCTGGAGGGACCAGGAGGAGATACGGTGCCCGAGGCAAGAGCAGGGGAGATGAGGGAATCGTGGAAGGTTAGCCACTCCCTCATGATACACGCAGGCGGTGTGCAGAGAGTTAGCACTCTAATCACGATACCACCACACCTCATGAAGCCAGAGCACAGTTGAGTAGACACTCAACAGGCCACGTTTTGCCAGCAGCGTGCGATGTGAGGTAACACGCACGAAGGAGAAGGTCACCCCCGCGTGGTGTGTAACCACGGGAGAGATGTCGGCAGACGGGAGACTGGACTTGGGGCGTTCACATCGTTTAGAATAACGTTAGGAGTTTTGTGTTCACTCGTAGATAGAGTTAGCATAGGGTTAGCAGTTTGTGTTAGATAATTCTGTGGCTGTATATTGTGTATTGCATTAGCGACTGTTTACCGCTTGTAAGCGAGCCAACGGCAATAGAATGGACCATGCATTTTGCCTCCCACACGACTTGCAAGTTGTCTTGTACGAGTGTGTGAGAAGTACCCGATGATGCCTGTCAGTTAAGTTGTTGACATCGGCTAAAACCAACAATAGCCATGATAAACTTAAGGAACTGATTATAATAGATAAAATAGTTAGCACCATCCCCACACCTTTTGCCAAGTTCTTAAAACAAATGGACTGTAAGAGCATTCAGGAAATCGAGGCGAAGGGGAATGCATTTTTCACAGCAAATAGGGATATTTTTCAACATAACATAAGTCACAATGATACAGCAGCTGCAGTAGTGAACACCAAATACTCCAAACAATCACAGAGTAGATTTAAACCACGATCCAATGTCGGTAAAGTAGTAAGATGCCAATATTGCAATTTTCATCACGACAGTTACGGGATGTGTGACAAATCACCCACATACCCTGAACACCTCAAAAAGATGGTGGAGAAGCAAACAGCTAAACGCATGGCTTACCACAGAGCAATTAAATGTTATTTCTGCAATAGCTGGGGTCACTATAATAAGGATTGTAAAGGCCGAAAGTTATTAAAACAGGCCAATGCGGCATTAGTAGAAACGTCGTCTGATGAAGAGCTTGAGTCACTAAATGAATGTGACAATCAACACGACAATGAAAGCGAGCTTGGGAATGCTGTAGACATCATAAACACCATAACAGACAGTAAGTGCAACACCTGTACGAAGTTCCAACTTGACACAACACTACATTGTGGTCACATAATCCCAATTGCAAATGAAACAGCTAACGCTGCCTTATCATCTACAGGCAAGCTAGTTTTTTATACAGGGTTTGTTAACAACAAAAAGTGCACGTTAATTCGTGATTCCGGCGCAACGCTTTGTGGGGTTAGAAAAACATTAATAGACGCTAAAGACTACACAGACAAACATGTGACATGTCGCACATTTTCAGGTACGATAGAGAAATACCCCCTTGCTTTGGTCGAAATTCAAACACCGTTCATATCGGGGCGAGTATTGTGTGCTATCCTTGAAAATCCCGTCGCGGATATTATACTGGGTAATTTACCCAACATACATCCATGCTCTGAAAGAGAAATCAAAAGGTGGGAGCAAAAACACGGTATCTACCACAGAAATAGCGACACAAAAGAGAAACACCATTCTTGCTTGTCTCAAACTGCCAAAATACCAAGGGAGACAACCACTGAGGTAATTCAAAAAGAATTTACCGAGGTGTACAATGCAGGGGCGGTCGAATCTAGTAACGATACGACCGAATTAAAACCTCGAATTGAGGATGCTACCAAACTACCAAGTACCGAACCTGTAAATGTGCAACAAAACACACAACACACAAACGCAATAACACGACAGACAACCCACAAAACCAACAACCACCAACTGCAGGAATCATTAGAAATAGTAGCGCCAAACTCAACTAACATCACTTTTGGTAATGAACAGAAAGCAGATACAACACTTGCACCATACTTTAAATTAGTAGGACTTAAACCAAAAGTCACTAAAAACGCATCGTGGACATTTAGGCTACAGAATAACATCTTAACGAGATTTTACACAACAAACCAGACCACGACACAGCAAGTAGTGTTACCACAAGCACATCGAGACAAAGTGCTAAAATTAGCCCATGACTCCCCTTTTGGAGGTCACATGGGGTATGAAAAGACCAGGGCTAGAGTCCTCACCCAATTTTATTGGCCAAAGTTTTGCCAACATATAAAAACTTTCTGTAGATCTTGTGATGTATGTCAAAGACTGGGGAAAAAGGGAAAAAACCCTACAGCAGAAGTCCAGTCAACGACAACTGCCTCGAGGCCTTTCCAAATCGTGGCAGTTGACCTAGTAGGTCCGTTGAATCACATATCGAATAAGGGGAATAGGTACATTTTTACTCTCGTGGATTTTTGTACAAGGTGGCCCGAAATGCTGCCATTAAGATCTATCTCCTCTAAGGATGTGATGGACATATTACTAAATATTTTCTCCCGTTTTGGCTTCCCGGAGAAAATCACTTCAGATAGGGGTACCCAGTTCATATCTAATGCCACCCAATCAGTAACTAAGTTACTAGGCATCAAGCAGTGTTTCACCAGTCCCTATCGACCGGCCGCAAATGGTATCTGCGAAAAGCTTAATGGGGACCTGAAACATATGCTATCTAAAGTGACAGCTGAAAATCCAGCCGATTGGGACATACTTCTCCCAACGGTGCTGTTCGCATACAGAGAAGTCCCTCAATCAAGTACAGGGTTCTCTCCCTTCGAATTGATGTATGGAGCGAACCCAAGAGGACCTCTCACCATTTATAAAGAGATCATCTCACAACCTGTAGATAGCCAACTTCCCATCTCCACCTATGATTTGGTCACTGATACCAGAGACAAAATCATACGTTCTTGTATATTGGCCAGAACATCACTACAGGAGAAAGGTTTTAAATACAGGCAGTACGCCAATAGAAGTGCAAAAACCATTGTCCTACATCCAGGTCAGGATATTTTACTCTTACTACCTGACAAAAGAGATTTACTGTCAACCTCCTGGCAGGGACCTTTTAAGATCATTCGAAGAATTTCAGAAGTAGATTACGAAATCTCTTTAAATGGAAAGTTAAAAATATTCCATGTAAATATGTTGAAACCATACTATGCTAGACAGGACAATGAGACAAATAAACAGACGCAACAAACTGTGGACGGAGACGAACCGACAATTTCCCAACGGAATAACACCTCGACAAACGAAGCATCGTTAACGACACACACTTACGACGACGACAATGACGAAGACCGATGGACATTACCGACAATCTGTGATATTGACAATGACGACAAATTTGACGACATATTGACGATCGATCTTGACGACGACGACAATGACATTGAAGACAATTTACAAACTGTAGCATCTGTGATAAATCAGACAGACATGGACAACACTGAAATCCCTGTGCCAGTTATGACTAATGACGGAAGTATAAAGGACATACATATCTCTGACACTTTGACACAACAACAGCGACAGGACATTTTGACGCTCTTAGACGACTATAAGACGATCTTTTCCAACAAACCTGGACGCACTGATAGAATAACACATTCAATTGTGTTAACAGATCTGAGACCGGTCAAATGTAGACCATATTCTATTCCTCTCCATTACAGATCTAATTTAGATAAAGAAATTTTAGATTTAGAGAAGAATGGCATTATTCAAAAATCTATGTCTCAATATTCTTCACCGATTGTCTTGGTGAAAAAGAAAGACCAGACAATCCGCTTGTGCATCGACTATAGAATATTGAATACCAGAACAACAACGGATGCAGAGCCTATGAACAGTTGTGAAGATCTTATTTTAGATATGGCTCAATCATCCTTATTTTCTAAGACAGATTTAGCGAAAGGATATTGGCAAGTTCCTCTACACCCTTCTTGTAGACATATTACAGCATTCGCAACGCCTCTAGGGTTATACGAATGGCTATATCTTCCTTTTGGCCTGAAGAACGCACCGGCCACATTTGTGAGACTAACAAGATTGTTATTACACGGAATTAATGACGTAGTTGCTTATATTGATGATATATGCGTCCATTCTTCTGATATGACTTCTCACTTACTCACCCTTAAACAAGTCTTCCACCAAATCTCTCTTTTTGGACTTACTATCAAACCTTCCAAGGTTGAAATAGGCTATACACAAATAGACTTCCTTGGTCATAGAATTTCTGAAGGAAAATTGTTGACTGATGATAAAATTGTTTCCAAGATCCTTAATCTAGAAGTACCTACCACAAAGAAGCAAGTTAGAAGTTTACTAGGTCTGATTAACTATTATTCTAAATTTATTCCACATTGGGCAGAACTCACCTCAGTCTTTTCTGATATGTTAACTAAAGATCATCCATCAAAAATTTGTAAAAGTACCAGCTTAGATGATGCAATGTGTAGGTTGAAACATATTTTTTCTAATCCACCAGTCTTGCGATTACCCAACATAAATTTACCCTTTATTTTGACCACAGATGCGAGCGCTATCGCAATAGGAGGATGTTTAATGCAGGAAGTGGATGGCGTTCGACACCCGATCCTCTACGTAAGCCGCAAACTGAAGAAGGCTGAGACTCGTTATGCCACAGTTGAATTGGAGTGTTTGAGCCTTTTGTTCTGTATATTGAGACTATCTAAGTTCCTCTTGGGAAGCCATTTTGTGGTCCTCACAGACAGTTCACCATTATTAGTACTGAACCATGGGTCGCCAAAAAACAACAGGTTACAAAGATGGTGTCTTCTACTTCAAGACTTTGACTTCGAAATTCGCCATATTAAGGGCACCGAGAACATAGTGGCTGACCTTTTATCACGGCAGACAAATGCGCCAGTAGAATGACTCTAATCACATTGGCCAGTAGCCACACTATAAACTGTGATACTTTTATTCCGTTACATATAACAGTGTGACTCTACACCTGCTAGAGTACTCTCAGTGATTAGGTTAATTACATCACCCTTAAACATACGTTAAGAGCTATATTGTAAAAACAATACCATCAAATGCCTCAGCTCTAGAACGATTCCAGCAAGAAACAGTAACTGTTTATTTCAACCAATTATATCAACCAGTGAACTATCTCTGAACAATGTTATATTTCATACGGGACAGTGAGAGCAATCCATACTTGCTGTTGCTACAAAACTTTGCAAACAGCCGAAACAGAACAACATCGACGACAACACTCAAGAGACAGCCATACTAACTTTAACATTCATGGCATAACACACGAACGAAGGAACGTCAACGCGCACATCATCGTTGGAGTTATTTAATTAATTAGTTTACTATTAAATATGTATTATATTTCGATTAATGATGTATATAAATTGTGTTAACCTGTAACTTGTACATATTCTACTTTAATATTACAGGCGGTACCATTCATATGC